>JAHCHA010012611.1:0-28837 GCA_027742795.1 Vigna hirtella
TTTAGTATCAATTTTAAGCATGAAAATAACAGTTTTTCAACTGTTATCACAACCCCAAACTTAGAACTTTGCTTGTCCTCAAGCAAACAAGATGTGACTCAATCTTCTACCAATTCATATGATGGTTCACTTTTTCAAAAATCTTCTTTTCAAGATAAGTAAATACTTCAATCAAACTTATGACCAAGAGTTCAATCAAGATGTGCACATGCTTTAGTGTTCACAAAGTCATTTAAATTCCAACAAATGCTATTTTTCATGAATGATCAATCAATTAAGCATGGATGTTCATGTGCTTATGGAATATGTCCTCACTAGGTAAAGTGTTTCACTCAACACACAAGTGTATAAGAGGTAAAGTGTTTCACTCATTCACTCTACTATCACAATGTCACATGAATCAACTTTGCCTTTCATTTTACCACAATCAAAAACAATCACAAGCATGCATCATCACAAGGACTTTTCAATGGCTTATAATGTGGCTGGGCTAACAAGAAAATTGGTTTTTCTGGATCACAAAATCCTTGAGTTAAGAGAATCATAACAACACAATTATTCTTATTCTTCCCAACTTGCCTTTTCATTTGCATTGAGCTTTACTTCTTTTTCTTTTCTTTTCTTTTTCTTTTTCTTGCATATTCTTACTTTTTAGCTCTTAGCTCAATGCTTTTCTTTTCATGTTTTCCCAACAACCCCAAACTTGAACATTTAACAATACCATACAAGATCTTCTACTTAACTCAAGGTAAAGATTTTCAATCAAAGGTTTTCAGTGTATGTTCAAGGCTAAGGGTTCAAAGGAGAGAACACGACGTATTCTCTTTTAGTAGGCTAACTTTATGAATTTGGCCAATAAAAAAGGTTCCAAAAAATGGCCTTGATCACATGATGCAAAACAAGCAATTGATTCAATCATAGAAAACCTGGGCAAAATCATTCATGCTTTCAAAGTAATAGCATTCAATCATACCAAAAACTCTGGAGCTCAAAACCTCACATATAAGCTCATTCACATTTGACATACACATCCTGCTTAATCTCACAATCACAATCATAATATCATGCATTTGTTCACAAAGCTTGTGAATCACCTGTATAAGCATTTTAATGTGCACATCTATCTCAACATCAATCAATCAATAAGCATCATCAAGCAGTACTTATCACACAATCACAATTAATAGCAAACCATCATAACAAACCAGGTTTTCAATAGAGTACATCAAACCCTAATCTAAAAACAAAAACAAATAAGTTCAGAAAACTTAAACCACAAAAGCATAATCATATGATAGCATTCATCAGTAAATGCTATCTCAGCTCCTAATCAGTCTGAGCTGTCATCTGTATCTTCCTCTTCCTCCTTGGATCTTATAGTCTTGATTCTTTTTTGCCCGATGAGGAGGCCATCCCTGCATCAAACATAATTCACAAAACCAACAGATACATTGTTAAGCATTAGTAAACCACAATGAAGAAATCATCCCCTTCAATGATGCTATCTCCCAACCCCAAACTTAGATGGAAAACTAGTGAGAAAGTGAGTGAAAGGGAGATTTTCTTAAGAGGGAATAGAGAAAAGATGTGGAGAACCTTAGAAAAGGTATGTGGGAGTGTATGTGCAGAGAAGAGCCTGAAAATAAAAGCTTATGCGCAGCTTAGGGTATAAAAATACCCTAATGGGCTCGGGTCCCGCTAAGGGGAACTAAAGCCCATTCTGCGAGAGTACCGCTCAGCGGTAAAATACCGCTCAGCGGCACTTCCGTGATGTGCTCTTCTCCTTCTTTTCTTAACCTACGTGCCTCCTAGACATGTCCCTCATAGGTTCCCTGTAATTCAATGTTAAAAATGCTTATGCAAACCCTAACTAAAATAAACAAACAAAAACAATCAATCAACTGGGTTGCCTCCCAGGTAGCGCTTGTTTAACGTCACGAGCCTGACCCAAAATCCACCAACACCCATCAGTAGGTGTTTCAAACTTACCAGCACCCATCAGTAGGTGTTACAAACTGAGTATCCATCAGTAGATACTTAACCACCTAGCATCCTTCAGTAGATGCTATATCCAACAAAATAGTTACAAAAATAATGTCCACAAATTAAAACTTACAAAACCAAAATAAAATCAAAAGTTCTTAAATCACTGGGTTGCCTCCCAGCAAGCGCTCTTTTAACGTCATTAGCTTGACCCAATAAAGTTCAAGTTCCTTCTTCTTTTTCTTCTTTCTACTGAACTTCTTCAGAAATTTGATCAAACCAGGAACCTGTTGCAGTGTCTCAATCATAGGAACTTTAATCTCCAATTTCTTGAAGATTTCCATAAAGCACTTGAATTTCTTTTCCTTCCCATGATTCTTCTTTAGATGAGGATGGGATTTTTCATATGATTTCTTCTTCTTTCCTCTCATCTTCTTTTTCTTACGCTTTCTCTCCCTAAATTTTCTCTTTTTCCTTTCTTTCATTTTTTTCTTCCCTTTTCTTTTTCTTTTCAACTTCTTTATTTTCACACAAATCTTCTTTCTCTCTTCTCTCTCAACCACTTCTTTCTCTTTCTCTTCATCTTTATTTTTCTCACTCAACTCTTCTTTCTCTTTTCTCTCTACCTTTTCCTCCTCTCTCTCTAATTTTTCCTCATCAAGAATCTTGTCACTTTCGGTGATAATGATTTGCCCTTCCTCCTTAAGGTTAACTTCAGTATTAACATCATCATTCAATCTCTGACTGATGTAATGAAGTTGCATCTCCATTCTTTTAAATGATTCTTCAATGCTTTTCTGAGTAGAGTCGGAATTTTTCAAAAATCGTTGAAGGGTGTCCTCCAACCTATCCAAACTTCCTGATAGAAAGGGTTGTTGCTGCCATTGTTGTGGTGGCGGCCTATCAAATTCTTCGGCAGCTTGAGTGTTTTTGTGATGACAATCAGGTATCTGTATGTACTGTTGAACTGCCTCCTCCAACGTTCTCCTTTTTCCCGATAGAGAGGGTTCTTGCTGCCATTGTTGTGGTGGTCGATTCTTAAATTGTTTGACAGCTTGCCAAAATTGATCATCATCCATGCCTGAGTGAGATCCCACCAGTGGTTGAAATTACCTTAGTAGAATTGAGTGCCTATTAAATTCTTGTTTGAATTGCATCCTGCAAACATTAGGCACAAAACTCTAGAAAATATTTGTTAGCACAAAAAGATATAGAAGAAGATATATATTCAGAAGATAAAAAGATTTAGAAGATAGAATCAAATAAGATAGAATAAAATAAAACCTAATCTAAAAATAAAATCTAACCTAATCTAAAAGATAAAATAAAAATAAAATAAAATCTAAACAAATAAAATAAAATCAAATCTAACCTAATCAAATAAAATAAAATAAAATAAAAACAGAAAATAAAAACAGAAATTCAAAATTAAAGTCAAAGATAATCAATAATCACACAAATTAACCAGTTAAACCACGAGTCCCCGGCAACGGCGCCAAAAACTTGATGGACAAATTTGTAAGCACCAAAATATGATGTCACAAACTTGTTTCACAATCGGCAAGTATGACCGAATCGTTCAAGTAATAAACTTGGTAAGACCAAGTATCGTTCTTCCCAAAGGACTCACGGCCTAGTTTAGTTATGTGATTTGTTGATTAGCTAAGACTTACAAACGAAATATTTGGATTATATTATGCAAAAGACGAAAATAAACATGTATGCATGAAACTTGATCAATGGCAAAGACAAAAGATAAACACTTTCAATGAAATATATGAATGAATATGTTGTTGGGGGTCAATTTCATCTCATCCACTCTCATACATTTTAGGAATTCAACATTCAAATCATCATTGTTAATGCCACTCTCTAATGTACCATTCTAGATGGCTTCTCCCTAATCAAATAGTTCATACAATTCCTAGCATTCCTAATGATTAGTTCATGAGTGCAGGAGCTTAAAGGCAACCAATAGAATATTGTCAGTATAATATTGGGAGAAATTCCCCAGATCTAGACTTCCCCGTACGTGTCCGTATCGACAAAACCAATAATCATGCAATAGAATGAGTTAAACAATGCAAGCATTGAGCAAAGAGGAAAAACCCTAACTAAAGATGAAAGAAAGCATAAGTCTTAGATTAAGATGCAAGCATAAATTCCATATATGAGAGCTTCAAGAGATTACATTGATTCCCCAACAAACATACAAAGTTTTAGTTCACCATATTCATGGTGAACCTAGATGAATTACAATGAAAGTATGAAAGAATAAACCCTGAAAAGGTGAAGAGGAAGCCTGAGCATCCAAGATCCTCCTTCAAAGGGGTGGAAGAGAGAGTGTTTACTTCGTTCTGCCAAAGATGTCTAACTATAGGACGTGCAAGCCCTTATATACTAATCTAGAGTTACAAAAGATTACAAAAGCCCAAGCCCAAAAAGTGCCGCTCAGCGGTATTTACCGCTCAGCGGTGGTTGCGTGACTCGTTTCTTCCCCTCAGCGGCAATTTTGCCCCTCAGCGTGACTCCCGCAACCTCCTGAGTGCCGCTCAGCGGTAAATTGCCGCTGAGCGGTGCCTTCGACTTCTCTTTTTGCACTCTTTCTTGTCTTTTCTAATGTCACCTCTCTCCTTCTTCACTTCTTTCACTAAATTCACCTTAAAACCTGCACAAAAACACTTAAATCAAGCATAAACCTGTCCAGCTCTCTTATTTCTGAAAATATGGATAAAAGGCATGATTTCAAGCTAGTTTCTAAGTCTAAAGGTTGCTTTTAGTATCAAATTTAAGCATGAAAATAACAGTTTTTCAACTGTTATCATTCACAAGCTTTGTGAACAAATGCATGATGTTGTGATTGTGATTATGATACTAAGCAGGATGTGTATATGTGGAATGCGAATGAGCTTATATGTGGAATGTGAATGAGCTTATATGTGAGGCTTTGAGCTCCAGAGTTGTTGTGATTGAATGCTATTACTTTGAAAGTATGAATACCTTTGCCCAGGTTTTCTATGATTGAATCAATTGCTTGTTTGCATCATATGATCAAGGCCATTTGTTGGTAACCCTTTTATTAGCCAAATGCATGATTTTAGCCCCACAAAAGAGAGCACTATGTGTTCTATCCTTTGAACCCTTAGCCTTGAACATGATTTGAAAACCCCTTGTGAAAAGGTTTACCTTGAGTTAAGTAGAAAATATCTGGTGGTATTGATAAATGTTCAAGTTTGGGGTTGTTGGGAAATTTAGAAAAAGGGAAAATAAAAAGCATTGAGCTAAGAGCTAAGATGTGAAAAAGAAAAGAAAAAGAAAAAGGAAAGAAAAGAAGAAAAAGAAAAGCTCAATGCAAAAGGAAAGATGGGAATAAGTAAGAATGATTGTGTTAGATGATTCTCTTAACTCAAGGGTTTTGTGATCTAGAAAAACCAATTTTCTTGTTAGCCCAGCCACATTATAAGCCATTGAAAAGTCCTTGTGATGATGCATGTTTGTGAATGTATTTGATTGTGGTTAAATGAAAGGCAAAGCCAATTCATGTGACATTGTGATAGTAGAGTGAATGAGTGAATACCTCTTGTACACTTGTGTGTTTGAGTGAAACACTTTATCTAGTGAGGAAAGATTCCATGAGCACATGAAAATCCATGCTTAGTTGATTGATCATTCATGAAAAGTAGTATTTGTTGGATATTAGGTGATTGTGTGAACACTAAAGCATGTGCATGTCTTGGTTGAAGTCTTTGTCATAAGCTTAATTGCGTACTTACTTATCTTGAAAAGAGGATTTTTGAATGGGGTGAACCATTGTATTGATTGGTAGAAGATTGAGTTACATCTTGTTTGCTTGAGGACAAGCAAAGTTTTAAGTTTGGGGTTGTGATAACGGTTGAAAAACCGTTATTTTTATGCTTAAAATTGATACCAAAAGCAACCTTTAACACTTAGAAACTAGCTTGAACTCATATTTTTGCTTTAATTTTGTGAATAAGAGAGTTGAAGGTGAATTTAATGGTTTTGTGCAAGATTCCCTTGATTTTGTAGGCTAATTGAATGATTTGAAAGAAGAATTGAAGTACCGAATGATTGGAATGCTGAAAAGTCAATCAGAAAACAGAAAAGTCAACCAGTCAACCAAAAAAGTCAACCAGAATGCTGAAAAGTCAACCAGAATGTAGAAAAAGTTGCGACCGAGTGGCGTTGAGCGGTAATTTTGCGCTGAGCGGCAGTTTTCAGGTGCCGAAATCACCGCTAAGGGGCAAAACAGCAGCTGGGGGCAAAATGGATCATGCGCTAGTACCGCTCAGCGGTAAAATATTGTTGAGCGCCATTCTAAATGGGCTTGGATCGGTTTTCTGTTACTTTTATGGGCTTGGGCCTAATTTTCTATATTTTTTAGAATAGTATATAAGCTTTAGGACCTCCTAGGGTTTGTATCTTTGGCTGGAGAAGACGCAAAACACACTTTTCACCCCTTGGGGGTAGAATTGGAGATGGTGACGGCTCTCCTCTTCTCTTTCTAGGGTTTTTCTATCTCTTCCATTCTTTCATTGTATTTCATCTAGTTTCATCATGAATATGGTGAACTAAACTATTCTTGTTGTTGGGGAATCAATGTAATCTTTTGAAGCTCTCATATATGGAATTTTGTGTTTAAACATCATATTTATGATACATGCTTTCTTTCATCATTAGTTAGGGTTTTTCCTCTTTGCTCAAAGCATGCATTGTTTAACTCATTCGATGTCATGATTATTGGTTTTATTGATATGGACACATACGGTAAAATCTTGGTCCGGGGAAACTCTCCCAACAGTAGTATAAACCTAGACATAGGAATATGATGGTTGGTTGCCGTTAAGCTTCAGTTCACTATAATGCATGATTAATTGCTAGGGAGACAAGACATTGTAAACTAGTGATTATGATTAGGCTCTCTTCGCCGAGACATCGGGTTTAAGGTAATTTAGAGAGTGACATTAACATTGATGAAAAGAATGATGAATTCCTAAAATATATGAGAGTGGATAAGATGAAATTGATTGCCCCAACAACATACTCATCCATATATTTCAATTCACGTGTTTTGTTTCTTCTTTCCCATTGATCATCACATGCATACATGTTTACTTTTTGTCTTTTACATTTGAAACTTATAACAATTTGTTCTCAAGTCTTAAATAATCAAGAAATCATATAACTAACTAGGCCGTGAGTCCTTTGGGAGAACGATACTTGGTCTTACCGAGTTTATTACTTGATACGATTCGGTCACACTTGTCGAGGGTTAAACAAGTTTTTGGCGTCGTTTTTCGGTGTTCGTAAATTTGTCATCAACATGCTGCTGGACCAAGGCTGTGACACCTCCCAAGCTGAAGTGAATCAGCAGCTGCTTCCTTAAATGCAAAAACCAATTGTCCAATGTGGACCGTGGCAGCTCACCTTTTTTAATCAACTTTCCCCGTTTTTTATATATGTGTTGGACGTGATTTTTTTCTTCCAACTGGCCAACACCTTTAATTTGCTGGACGTCACTCCCCTTTCCATTAATGAAGCACCCCTTTCTCATAAGCCCAAAGAGTAAAATCACCGTAGTGCCCTCTTTCCTGTGCACACTTCTTTTGTTTGGAGTCTTGAATTATGTGACAAACCTCCAAATGTCCCAAACTGTATTTCCAAAATTTTCTCTACAATTAATAATGCAAATAATTGGCCTCAGATAATTCAAATTAATTAAAATAAGAATTTCTGGTCAAATTAAGCACAATTAGCAAAAATGGGGAAATACTAGACATTTAAGCACACTTCCCTAATTAAATCTAGTACAATAAACTAAGTGAAGTCAAGAAAATATTGACTCATCAAGGACGTGTCAACGTTTCACCCTCCTGCTGAATGTGTACACATTTCTTTCAAAGCCAAATTGAATGCGCCTCCTTCCTTGGTTCCAGCTCAACATGCACTACTTTCCTAATAGAAATAATAAAAAAATCATCCTCAGCCATCACCCACTCACTTCAATGTCCGTGTGTGCCACTTCTTCCAAAGCTAAATGAAAGCACTGTGCCCTTCTTCTACAATAAAGGATGAATCAATCTTCTTCAAGGAAAAGTCAATCAGCCATTACTCCTAGCTGGACATGACTTCCCACCAACTCTCACCTAATCACTTCTTCATTTCTCATTCTTCAAATCAAAAGAAAAGCTTCGAAGCACTCAATCACGGTACATTTTGCATTCAACGAAAAACATAAAAGCCAATCCTCATCATTCCAATCCTTGGGAGCTCTTTCTTCAATGACATTGTTGTCTGCACCGTTTTCATTCAATGATAAACTCCAAAAAAATAAAACGTTCCAGCCTTGCACAAAATTGAAAGGAAAAGAAAGTGTGCTTTTTTTTCTACATGAAAAACGTCATAAGCTCTCTCTAAAAAAAACTTTAAAAGGCCAAACCTCAAAACAAGTGCGGCTGCTTTCTCACCAAGGTTGTGAGTTTTTCTTTAATGAGCGTGGGGTCCACACAAAAAAAACCCTAAGGTGCCAAGTCATGCACCTCCACTTTTGGGCCTAGTTCATTTTGCCAAAAATTGGCTCAATCTAGAAAAGTTAATCCAAAAACATTCTACACTACTAAATTATAATTTAAGTAATTCTAAAATGTCTATGTGAAGAGTCTTGAATTTATTTGGCATTCTTCCTGATGTCTCAAAATGTATCTCCAAAAATTTTCCTACAATCAATGATGAAAATAATTAGCTCAGATAATTCAAATTAATTAAAATAAGAATTTCTGGTCAAACTAAGCACAATTAGCAAAAACAGAAAAATACCGGACAATTAGGCACAATTCCCTGATTAATTCTAGCACAATAAACTAAGTGAAGTCAAGAAAATATTGACTCATCAGCCATATAGTTCTCAACATAGAAATCAGCAGAATATGCATGAGAAGCAATATCAGAGTTAGATGTAGAAGGAGAATCATAATCATAGGCACAGGCACAAGAAGCAGTATTCACATAATCAAAATAGGTAGACATGAAAAAAAAAGGGGGAAGGGAAAAATGCAATGAAAATATGCAAATAAAGCTATCTAAATGCAACACACAAAACAGTTCAACACACTCACAACACAAGACAAAACACAACACACACTAAGACAATAAAAGACCTAAGACCGAACCGTTGGTCCCCGGCAACGGCGCCAAAATTTGATGAGGCTGTCGCGGCCCATACAAATTGGATGTGCAATGAGAATGCAGTATAGACTAGGAAGTGACTCCTAGGCCGTATCTCAAGGACCAAATGTGGTTCGACACTTAGGTCAAACACGCAGTGTGGGGGGGGGGTTGAAAGTGTTTTTGAATGCAATTTAACTTCAACTTAAAGCACGAAATTAAACATAATTAAACAGAACTGAAAGCATGAAGATAAATATGGAAAACAGTAAAGACTAAACGGTCCTATAGATGACCGAACGGTTCTACAGCGGAGACCGAAGGTTCTCTAAAGGAAATGGAAATGCAGGCAGCAGAAGCTAAAAACCGAACAATAAAAAAAATGAACAGTACAGGCAAAGGCCGAACGGTGTTAAGGTTGACCGAACTGTATGAAGACAATAAGCAATGGAAAGAATGGAAAACTAAACAGAAAACAAACGAAGACAAGCCGAACGGTCTCTAACAATGAGACATCTTAGAGACAGACGGTATCAATAAAAAAAACCGAACGGCGTGCAGTAAAATCAGAAACAGTAAATGTGCAGAATTTAAATGTGAACAGAATTAAATGCAACTGAACTGGAAAATGAACACAAAAGCAGCATAACATTCAAAAACGAAAATCATACCAGAACATAAACCAAAAGATGAAAATGGAACGAGAACATTAAACAGAAACGTGAATGTAAGTGCTGGAACGAAAAAGGAATAGTAAAAGTTGGATTGCAGTAGTGAACAACAAAGAGGATGAAGAAGAACAATAAAATGCAGAAAACGTAGCTATGCTGGAATGTTAATGGAAGAACAAGAAATTGGATTCCAAAATGAGAACAAGAAATGAAATTAACTACACTACTGAAGTGGGCACCCTCTTGAAGTCCAAGAATATGCTTCCAACACTGCTTTCTCAGGTTACTGCATCTGACCATTCGGTCATTAAGGGCACAGACCGATCGGTTAAGAAGTGCTCAGACAGTACTATGTAGTCTTCACGAGACCGTTCTGTCATCCACTCTCAGACAACGGTTGTTTGTCGTTCGGTTCATTAGTGTTCGACCATTCTGTTGAACGGTGCTTAGCTGGTATGTGACCGTTCGATGGAGGCTTCCAGCAAGGCTTTCTCAGCTCGTTTGGTGCAGATTTCAATAAACTGTTTGGTGATGTAGTGCTCAGCTGGTAGCTTATCATTCGGTTTGTAGTGCTCGGCCACTTACTTCAGGCTTGCAACAACCGTTCGGTCAAGGCTTCAGCAAACCGTTCGGTCAGTTCTTCAACAGACCGTTCGGTTCTGAGCAATACTTCCAAATATTTTCTCAACCTTAAACAGTGATTGTCCTGCACATAATGATTGAAATAATTAAGCCCAAATAATTCAAATTAATTAAAATAAAAATTAGTCTTGAAATTAAGCCCAAATAGTGAAAATGCAACAATAATTGAGAATTAAGCACAATTCACTAACAAAATATGGTGCGGAAAGCTAAGTGAATGATACAAAATAGTGACTCATCAGCGCTCAATTTGGTCACCCGAGTAGTGGACGTCGATTTCCGGAAGGCTTGAGCCTACAATTTTGCCCAAGCTTCAGGGGTACCCCGCCCGGGCGGCGAGCGTCGATTTTTCCACGCTCAAGCCTCCTACAGGACGCCCAAGCTTCGTGCGGATCCCTCTTCTGGTGCTTTTCTAGGCCTTTCTAAGCTCTATATCCTTAGCACTTCATCTCTGCTTCCTGTATTAACTCATTTTCTATCAAAACAAAGGGAATTAGTCATAAAATCATCAAATTCAACCTCAACTCTCTTATTCTCACAACTTAATGAAAAAGCATGAGTCCAAGCAAGTTTCTAAGTCAAAAAGAGTGTATTTAGTATCAAAATTACATCACAGATAACGGTATTTTAAAGCGTTATCACTATTTTAGAAATGTTGGTGTTCCAAAGGGATTATACAAATGGATTCCCAAGGAACAAATTTCTGCTAACAAACAAGGACCCAAATTCAAATGGGTACCTGCATCAAAAATCTTTGTTTTGTAGGAAAGAAAATGATGTTGTAGAAGTGCAGAACTAATGGATGAACTAACTTGATGATATCAAAATTCTTGAGTATCTACAAGTTGTAACGATTATTATCTCACTGCATCATGCATGATATTTGTTTGAATGATTGTTTGATGAATGTATGATTGATTGAGTGATTGATAGATTGAGATTGCTTTCTATGAAAATATATTTTACGACTTTTAATCGATTGTATTAAGTACATAGTCGATTACATGTTACTGTATGTAAGTTTCTGTTTTGTGAAAACCTTTTGTCATACAGAAGTCAACTTTAGAATTAATGAAATCGATTTGATATCTCTGTTATTGGGTTTTTTGTATTTGAAAATTTAAATGTGGGATTATTTGAGTACATCTCTTTCGCGCCATTATATATGCATACCATAACTGTAGTTGTAATATGAAAAACCCTGGTTTCTATTAAAGAGTCTCTACAATCTATACAAAATTCTGCAAGATGGCCGCTTCATCTTCACGACCAGAGAAGCGCTCTACATCTTCTAGAAGAGAAGCTGATCCTTTTGGGTGGTTTAGTGATGACGATCAACGCACTGATTTCATATGCCAATGGGGGTACAAAGAAGTGATCAGACACAAGTGTTTAAACATTTCATTTTTCCACAGTGAAGGCTTCTTATTTCAAGAATGGTTGGAGAAAGCTAGTCTGACAAAATTTGTTGAACTTTAAGGGGACTGTTATCCAAACCTAGTGAAGGTTTTTTATTCAAATCTGAAAAAGGAAGGTAACTGTCTCACGTCCAAAGTAAAGGGTGTGGAGATAAGTATTCATTATTCCATCTGGAAGTATCTTGCAGGATTTCAACAAGGAGGATTGAATGCACATCATGGGATACCAGGATTCTACTAAACTGATATCTACGATAACTTCTTGAAAAATCTTGACATGGTAGGGAAATATGAATCCTTTGATATTAAGAATTTACGGAAAGAAGAATGCTTATGCGCATGCATGATCACCTGGATTCTACTTCCAAGGGGTGATGATCGATCCATACTGAATGGTGAAGATGTGTACCTGCTTTATGCATTGCAAACTGGTACTCAAATGGATTGGTCTTTGGTGATAAGGGATTATATGTTAAAATGTGCAAAACAGAAGGAGTATCATTTACCATATGGTGTCTTCATTAGCAGAATCTTAAGAATGCAGAATGTGGATATCACAAATGAAAAGACTATTTGCTGCAACAAGAAGAACGTTTTGGAAAAATTGTTCTTGGATTCTGTGGGATTCAGAAAAGTTAAAGGAGGATGGATTTTCAAGGATGAATATATTCCCAGCACTAAAGAAATGAATCCTCTAAATGTTGACTCGTCAAGATATAAATTCAAGCCTAAAAAAAATTTGAAGAATTTGTGGATGAAATATTCAAAAGACTGGATGAGAAAATGATGATGCTTCAAAGATCATTCACCGAGCTGCATCGGAAGATGGACTATGCACTGAGAATAAATGCTTTTGGAGATACTTTTGTACATGATTCTGACAGTGGGAAGAACAGTGATGATAAAAAGATTGAGGAGTCCTCTGAATTAAAATAGGGGTTTTGTTTATTTTGTCTTAGTTTGTTTGTTTAGATGTTTTGAGTGTGTCTTTTGTAGTAGGCTTTATAAGCCGTTATCTTTCTCTGGTTTATTTGATTGTAATATCTTTTGAGAATTAATGAAATTAAATATTCTGCTTAAATTTAATCTGTATTGATTAAGTCAATTGTGTTGTTGTTGATGAATCGGCAAGTGTACCGAATCGCACAAGTAATATAAAATGGTAAGACCAAGTATCATATCCCAAAGGACTCTCGGCACTAGATAGTTGTTTGATAACTCGATTATTTAAGAGTTAAAGAAAACGAGATCATTAGTTTCAAATGCAAGGACAGAAAGTTATATATGAATGGAGTTTGATCAATAACAGAATAGCACAGTGATGAACGGATGTTATTTAATATGGATGAGTATGTTGTTGGGGTTAGATTTCACCAATTTCTCTCTCATGTATGTAAGAATTCTTCTTTATGGATTAATGTTAACGTCACTCACTAAATCACTTAAACCTGATCCCTCGGCGAAATAAGTTTGTCCTTAATCACCAGTTCATGCAATTCCTAGCATTCCTAGTAATTAAATGTGAAGATCAAGAGCTTTAAGACGACCAAGACTCATACCCTCATCCTTGAGAAATATTACTCTTCGGAGTAATTCAACAAGAACCTGAATTGTAAAACCTCCCGACACTCATGCAATTCATAAATCATGCTATTGAATGAATCAAACAAAGCAAGCGTTGTAACAGATGAATTACTCTAACAATTAATGAAAAAGCATATATTATTAAGAATCAATTCAAATACATGAGAGTTCACAAGGTTACATCATCCCCCAACAACAAATAGAGTTTAGTTCACCATAGACATGGTGAAACTAGATGAACAATGGAGAAGAATGAGATAGAAAAACCCTAAAAGTAGAAGATGGAAGATCCCGCATCCAAATCTGCCTACAGAGGATGAAAGAGTGTGTTGTTGCGCTCCTTCAGCCAAAGATATAAAACCTAGAACATCTGGGTCCTTTAAATAGAGCGAAAATAAAACAGAAATAAGGCCCAAGCTTGTGTCGCTGGCGCTCAAGTGCCCAACTTAGGGCACCCGGGCGGTGAACGGTGGTTCCTGGTGCTTAAGCCTCAGAAAGGGGCGCCCAAGCTTCGTGCTTCTGACGCACAAGCGCCCAAAAGGGCGCCGGGTGGTAAGCGGCACTCTTCTGCGCTTAAGCCTCCAAAAGGGCACCCAAGCTTCGTGCTTCTGACACTTAAGCGCCCAAAAGGGGCGCCCGGGCGGTGAGCGGCACTCTTCTGCGATTAAGCCTTCAAAAAGGTCGCCCAAGCTTCGAGCATTCCTCCCTTGTTGTGCTTTTCCAGGCCTTTCTGAGCTCCATCTCCTTGGCACTTCAGGTCTACTTTTCATATTATCTCATTTCCTGCCAAAACAAGGGAAATTAGTCATAAAACCATTAAATTCAACCTCAACTCTCTTATTTACACAACTTAACAGAAAAACATGATTCCAAGCAAGTTTCTAAGCAGAAAAGGGTGCATTTGGTGTCAAGATTACATCACAGATAACGATATTTTCAACTGTTATCACAACCCCAAACTTAGAACTTTGCCTGTCCTCAAGAAAAATAGAATGTAACTCAGCTTTTCAAAACAATCACTACAATGACAACATTTTTCAAAAACTTTTTCTTCCAGGACAAGAGATCACATTTAAAAACTCAGCATACAGATGTCAGTCAAGATGTGAAGATGCCTTAATTCAATCAAAATCAATGTGCTCATATAATTCAACAGATGTTATCCTTAAGAATGATCAATAAACCAAGCAAAGATGTAATCAGAAATTCAAAGAACTAATGCTCACCAAGGAAAGTGTTTCACTCAAGCACTCAAAAGTGTATCACTCAACTCAAAGGTGTATAGTGAGGTGTTGGTGTCTTTTTCACTCTACTATCATAGTGTCACACAAATTAACTTTGCCTTTCATTTAGCCACAATCAAACATACTCACTAGCAAGTTGTCATCACAAGGGCTTTTCATGGCTTGTAACTTGGCTGGGCTAAGAAGGAAATTGGTTATTCTGGTCAACAAAATCCTTGAGTTAAGAAATACATTTATGAAAACAGTTGAACCAAAGCAGTCTAGTTCATTCAAGCAGAGTACAATAATCTTATACTACAATCAAAAGGAAAACAATGAAAACAAAACAAAAATAAAGTAAAGCAATAAAGATAGTAGAATAACATAAATCATGTTCTAGAACAAAGGGGGCATCCATCAGTAGATGCCAAGTACAACTCATCACTCATCATCATCAGAGTCCTCATCCTAGCAAATGATCAAAATGTACGAAAATGTATCATAGCAAACGTGTTGAAGTATTATCATTTTTTATATCAATTCATATCAGATCATACAAGAGTATATCAGATCAACCAAAATGTATATCAGAGCTTAAAAAGAATATCAGAGCATTCTCTCAGCATTTGGTATTCTCGCAACATTTTGTAGCTCAAAATGAATATCCCAGCATTTCTCAAAATGAATATCCCAGCATTCTCCCCCTTTGTGCATTAGCAAAAAAGGTATGCCTTATGATAATGACATGCTGACAAATAGTTATTCAGAGATGCATCAGTAAATCATATTAATCAAACAATCATGCTCTCCTTGTCCCAGATAATCACATGATAAAGATATAATCTCCCCCTAAAGTGTAGGCATGTGAAATTATCTAAGATCCTATGTAATGCTCCCCCTGCCATTATGCATGTTTTATAATCAAAATTCAAATGCACAATAGAGTTTTAACAGAACATTTCATAGCATGTATAAGCATGTGACAGTATTGTATCAAATCAGAAATTGTGCAAACACATGAATGTAGCATAAATACAATATCAATCAACAATCTCAATATTATCTCAAGTAATTTCAATCAATTATAAGAACAGAGATATATTGAAAATGAAACAATCAACAGTATATGATTAATAATCAGAATAACCGAATTCCAAATCATGGAATTCATAACCCCTGTTAAACAGTAATCGATTGATCCACTGTTGCAATCGACCTCATTGCTCTCCATTTGAATTGTATCTGCAGTAGTTAATCCAGAAGCAATGTTCCTGCAAAATCTTTCAAGATCTTTCCAGATCAAGCATTTTAGAATCATTGTAATACAAGAATTATTACAGGTATAATCTGTGCGTGTAAATGTATGAGTGTAATGATAAATAGTAAAGCAATCAACTTCATACATAACACAATCGACTTTAATCAAACAAAAATCATTACTTTATGCTATTATCATTTAAGATTCCTAGTTCATTTCGAATAGCATAAAATATTTCTTTGTTCAACAGTTTTGTAAAAATATCAGCCCATGGATGTAAGGTATCTACATATTCGACCTTAATTTCACCCTTGAGGATGTGGTCTCGTATGAAGTGATGCCTTATTTCAATATGCTTAGTTTTCGAATGAAGAAAAAGATTTTTAGTCAAATTTATTGCACTTGTGTTATCACAATTTAAGGGAATGTGATCTAGTGGTATACTGTAATCTTCTAGTTGGCTCTTGATCCAAAGAGACTGAGCACAATAGCTACCAGCTGCTACGTATTTAGCTTCTGCGGTAGATAATGCCACACAAGCTTGTTTCTTTGAATGCCAAGACATTAAAAAAGATCCAAGTAGATGACAAGTGCCACTAGTGCTCTTTCTATTTAGCTTACTGATAACAGTTGAAAAACTGTTATTTTCATGCTTAAAATTGATATTAATAGCAACCTTTATACTTAGAAACTAGCTTGAAATCATGCTTTTATTGATATTTTCAGAAATAAGAGAGCTGGACAGGTTTATGCTTGATTTCAGTGTTTTTGTGCAGGTTTTAAGGTGAATTTAGTGAAAGAAGTGAAGAAGGAGAGAGATGGAATCAGAAAAGACATCAAAAAGTGCAAAAGGAGAAGCCGCAACTGCCGCTCAGCGGCAGTTTACCGCTGAGCGGTACTCAGGAAGCCACGGGAGGTCCGCTGAGGGGCAAATTGGCCGCTGAGGGGAAGAACCGAGCTCACGCACTTACCGCTGAGCGGTAGTTTACCGCTGAGCGGCACTATTTTTGGGCTTGGGCCTAATTTTCTGTAATTTACGAATAATATATAAGCTTTAGGGTTTCCTAGGGTTTGTATCTTTGGCTGGAACGAAGCAAACACTCTCTCTACCACCCCTTTGAAGGAGGATCTTGGATGCTCAGGCTACCTCTTCACCTTTCTAGGGTTTTATCCTTCATTCTTTCATTATTGTTCATCTAGGTTCACCATGAATATGGTGAACTAAACCTTGTATGTTTGTTGGGGAATCAATGTAATCTTTTGAAGCTCTCATATATGGAATTTGTGTTTACATCTTAATCTAAGACCTATGCTTTCTTTCATCATTAGTTAGGATTTTTCCTCTTTGCTCAAAGCTTGCTTTGTTTAACTCATTCAATGCATGATTATTGGTTTTGTCGATACGGAAACGTACGGGGAAGTCTAGATCCGGGGAATTTCTCCCAATAGGTATATTGGTTGCCTTAAGCTCCTGTGCTAAATAAACTAATTATTAGGGATGCTAGGAATCGTATGAACTCGTAATTAGGGAGAAGCCTTCTTTGAAAGGTAATTTAGAGAGTGGCATTAACAATGATGAATTGAATGTTGAATTCCTAAAATATATGAGAGTGGATAAGATGAAATTGATAACCGCAACAACATACTCATCCATATATTCCATTGAAAGTGTTTGTATTTTGCTTTAGCCATTGATCACATTCATGCATACATGTTTATTTTCGTCTTTTGCATATAAAATCCAATTATTTCTTTCTTAAGTCTTAGCTAATAAACAAATCACATAACTAAACTAGGCCGTGAGTCCTTTGGGAGAACGATACTTGGTCTTACCAAGTTTATTACTTGAAACGATTCGGTCATACTTGCCGATTGTAAAACAAGTTTGTGACATCACATTTTGGTGTTCATAAATTTGTCCATCAAGTTTTTGGCGCCGTTGCCGGGGACTCTGGTTTAACTAGTTAATTTGTGTTATTATTGATTATCTTTGACTTTAATTTTGAATTTCTGTTTTTATTTTTCTGTTTTTATTTTTCTGTTTTTATTTTATTTTATTTTATTTTCTGTTTTTATTTTATTCTGAATCTTATATCTTCTCCTATATCTTTTTGTGCTAACCAAATATTCTAGGGTTTTGTTCTCTTGTGTATGCAGGAGGCAATTCGAACAAGGAGCAAGATAACTGCAGAACCTCTTCTTGAAGGTTTAGACGAGAGTAGACGGAGGAGAAGAATCCGAACATCTAGAGAACTTTTCCCTCCTCCGGAAACTCTGTTGCAACCATCACCACAAGGTTCTGACAATAGCACAGAAAATATGGAGAACAATAATATCAGAAGAACTCTTGCTGATTACACCAATACAGCTGGACCTCAGCACTTTAACAGTATAGCTAGACCTAGAGTCAATGCAGCTAACATGGAGGTCAAACCAGCATTGATCCAACTGGTGAAGAGTAATCAGTTTAATGGGTTATCTCATGAAAGCCCATATGAGCACCTCACTACATTTAATGAGATCTACAACACAGTCAAGATTAATGGGGTGCCAGATGAAGCGATCAAACTTAGCTTGTTTCCTTTCTCATTGGGAGGCAATGCTAAGCTTTGGTTAAATTCTTTCCCAGAAGAAAGTTTCACAGAGTGGGAAGCAGTGGTAACAAAGTTTTTAAACAAGTACTTCCCACAATCAAAGGTGACTAAAGGCAAGCAAGAGATTTCTTCATTTAAGCAGGGCATGGAAGAATCACTGGGGCATGCATGGGACAGGTATAAAAGCTTGTTACGTAAAACTCCCACGCATGGTTTTGAAGATCAAGAAGTAGTCTTAACTTTCCTTGGAGGTCTTGGTTCACAAACCAAGATGATGCTGGATGCCTCAGCAGGAGGCAATATTAAATGGAAAACTCCAGAGGAAGCAACAGAGATTATAGAAAACATGGCTACTAGTGATAATGAGCTGCACAGTGAGAGAGGAGCTCCTTTGCAACAGAAGGGAGTTCTACAATTACAGACACATGATGCCTTGCTAGCACAAAATAAAATTCTAACTCAACAACTGGAAGCTCTTACAAAAACACTTGCTCAATTGCCTAAAGAGTTGAAGACTGCTGCACAGGTACAATCTCAGTTGTGCGAATTATGTGGAGGTGACCACATAAATGGTCAGTGTGCCTTTCCAGCAGAAGCTTTGGAAGATGTGAACTTTATGGCCAACCAGTTTCCGTACTGTCAAGGGAACTTCAATCAAGGGTGGAAACCACACCCAAGCATTGGTCAAGGGCAGAATGGGCAGGCTGGACAAAATGGTCAATTCAAACAGCAACAACCAACTCTATGGCAACAGTTTGCTTCATTTAACGAAAGGTTTACAAAGATGGAAGAAACTGTGAATCAATTTATACAGAAAACTGAGTCTACCCAAAAGAGCACTGAAGCTGCTATCAAAAATTTGGAGATTCAGATGGGTCAGATTACGAAGCAAGTGGAAGAAAAGCCTAATAGAAATTTTGGGGCTAATACTGAGGTTAACCCCAGAGAAGAATGTAGAGTGGTGGAGAGCACAAATGAGGAGATAGTTGAGTTAGACAAAGGAGAAACAGAGGAGAAAATAGAGAGCAAGAATAGTTTTCCTTTTCCAATTAATCATGAGAATCAACTGGATTTCACTGAATTATTCAAGATGGTGGATAATGATGCACCTTGGGAGCAGATTCTACAACAAATTGGAGTTTACACCAAACCTGAGGAAGACGTCTCTACAAAGAAAAGACGTAGAGATGATGATACAAAAAAGTGTAAAACTGTTAAAAAGGAGCCATTCCCTCCTAAAGCGACAGATCCAGGAAGTTTTTCTATCCCTTGTACCATAGGGAAGAAAAAGATTAAAAAAACTCTTCTTGATTTAGGTTCAAGTGTTAACTTGATACCATACTCTTTACTGGAGCAAATCGACAATGTTAATGTGAAACCTGTTAAGGTTAATTTGGTGATGGCCGATGGATCTTCAAAGGAACCATGTGGGATTGCAGAGGACATTATAGTTTGTGTGGGTAAACTCCAGGTTTTGGCAGACTTTGTGGTGATGAAGATGGAGACAGAGAAGATACCTATCATACTTGGAAGACCGTTTATGAAAACGGCCAAAGCTATTATTGATGTAAATGAAGGTATAGTGGTGCTCCAGGACCGAGAGGAGAGAGTGGTTGTAGACGTCTTTAAAGATGAGAGGCAAACACAGGAGGAAGAAGCTAGTTATAAAGCTGCATTTCAAGATGCACACATGACTAGCTATCAAGATGAAGAGCCCAAGGTTACAGGTAACCATTGTTTGTTGTTTCAGGTGCATAAAGGAGAAAAGATTGGAAGAGGAGGAAAATCTCCTTAGGACTGGAAGAAAGGAAGACCCCAACTTGGTACACCAGTGAGAATCAAGAATAAGTTGTGGGTTGTGAAAGGCTATACAGAGAAGGAGATGATAGAGATAGAATCTCCACACTTTGGAAGAATCAAAACAGTGCACAAGAAACAGTTGAGGAGTTGGTGGGATAACAACATCAACCATGAAGAAGGAACTTGAACTTTACTGGGTCAAGCTAATGACGTTAAAAGAGCGCTTGCTGGGAGGCAACCCAGTGATTTAAGAACTTTTGATTTTATCTTGGTTTTGTAATCTTTAATTTGTGGACATTATTTTTGTAACTATTTTGCTGGACATAACATCTACTGAAGGATGCTAGTTGGATATAGCATCTACTGAAGGATGTTAAGTTGTAACACCTACTGATGGGTGTTGGTGAGAAAATGTTGCACCTACTGATGGGTGTTGGTAAGTTTGTAACACCTACTGAAGGGTGTTGGTGGATTTTGGGTCAGGCTCGTGACGTTAAACAAGCGCTACCTGGGAGGCAACCCAGTTGATTGATTGTTTTTGTTTGTTTCATTTTAGTTGCATAATAGGGTTTGCATGAGTATTTTAAGCATTGAATTGCAGGGAACCAGTGAGGGGCATGCCTAGGAGGCACGTAGGTTAAGAAAAGAAGGAGAAGAGCACTTCACGAAAGTTAGGACAGCTTGAAAAGGGGTATTTCAAAATTCTGCAGAGTTACCGCTCAGGGGTAAACTGTCGCTGAGCGGCACTCTGCCAGACTTGGTTTTTCTGGTTTTTTGTGATCTGGAATGTGGCACTGGTGGCGCTGAGGGGAAATTCTGGCCCTCAGCGGTGGTTTAGCTTCGAAAGGAGTTGTGTTCTATGTTTTACTAATGATTAACATCATGTTCTGTGGTTTTGTATTTGTGTTTGAATGCAAGAATGGCATCCTCTTCAGGAAAGAGATTGAAAACCATGGCAACCAAGAGAAAGGAAAAGGAACCAAAGCAACCCTACTCTAGCAGGTTCCTCTCTAGAAAACATGAGAAGCACTTTAGGGTGGTTCAGGACAGGAGACTTCTGATGGAAAGAAAAGTTGGAATGATACCTAACTTTTCTCCTCAATTTGGAGAGCAAGTGTTAGGGAATGACTGGGGAAAGCTAGCCACATATCCTGCACCTGCTAATAACAGTTGAAAAACTGTTATTTTCATGCTTAAAATTGATACTAAAAGCAACCTTTATACTTAGAAACTAGCTTGAAATCATGCTTTTATTCATATTTTCATAAATAAGAGAGCTGGACAGGTTTATGCTTGATTTCAGTGTTTTTGTGCAGGTTTTAAGGTGAATTTGGTGAAAGAAGTGAAGAAGGAGAGAGATGGAATCAGAAAAGACATCAAAAAGTGCAAAAGGAGAAGCCGAAGTTACCGCTCAGCGGCAGTTTACCGCTGAGCGGCACTCAGGAGCTTACGGGAGATCCGCTGAGGGGCAAAATGGCCGCTGAGGGGAAGAAACGTCTCACGCACTTACCGCTGAGCGGTAGTTTACCGCTGAGCGGCACTATTTTTGGGCTTGGGCCTAATTTTCTGTAATTTACGAATAGTATATAAGCTTTAGGGTTTCCTAGGGTTAGTATCTTTGGCAGAAACGAAGCAAACACTCTCTCTTCCAGCCCTTTGAAGGAGGATCTTGGATGCTCAGGCTACCTCTTCACCTTTCTAGGGTTTTATCTTCCATTCTTTCATTGTTATTCATCTAGGTTCACCATGAATATGGTGAACTAAACTCTGTATGTTTGTTGGGGAATCAATGTAATCTTTTGAAGCTCTCATATATGGAATTTGTTTTTACTTCTTTTAATTAAGACCTATGCTTTCTTTTATCATTAGTTAGGGTTTTTCCTCTTTGCTTAATGCTTGCATTGTTTAACTCATTCGATGCATGATTATTGGTTTTGTCGATACGGGCGCGTACGGGGAAGTCTAGATCCGGGGAATTTCTCCCAATATTATATTGGTTGTCGTTAAGCTCCTGCACTTATGAACTGATCATTAGGAATGCTAGGAATTGTATGAACTCGTGATTGGGGAGAAGCCTTCTTGAAAGGTACTTTAGAGAGTGGCATTAACAATGATGATTTGAATGTTGAATTCCTAAAATATATGAGAGTGGATAAGATGAAATTGACCCCCAACAACATATTCATACATAGATTTCATTGAAAGTGTTTATCTTTTGCTTTTTGCCATTGATCAAAACTTCATGCATACATATTTAAATTTCGTCTTTTGCATATAAAATCCAAATATTTCGTCTTTAAGTCTTAGTTAATCAAGAAACCACACAACTAAACTAGGCCGTGAGTCCTTTGGGAAGAACGATACTTGGTCTTACCAAGTTTATTACTTGAACGATTCGGTCATACTTGCCGATTGAAAAACAAGTTTGTGACATCATATTTTGGTGTTCATAAATTTGTCCATCAAGTTTTTGGCGCCGTTGCCGGGGACTCGTGGTTTAACTGGTTAATTTGTGTGATTATTGATTATCTTTGACTTTAAATTTGAATTTCTGTTTTTATTTTTTTTTCTTATTTTATTTTATTTTATTTTATTGTATTTTTCTGTTTTCTGTTTTTATTTTCTGAATCTTATATCTTCTCTTATATCTTTTTGTGCTAACCAAATCTTTTCTAGGGTTTTGTGTTCTTGTGTATGCAGGAGGCAATTCGAACTAGGAGCAAGAAAACAACAGAACCTCTGCTTGAAGGTCTAGACGAGAGTAGACGGAGGAGAAGAATCCGAACATCTAGAGAACTTTTCCCTCCTCCGGAAACTCTGTTGCAACCATCACCACAAGGTTCTGACAATAGCACAGAAAATATGGAGAACAATAATATCAGAAGAACTCTTGCTGATTACACCAATATAGCTGGACCTCAGCACTTTAACAGCATAGCTAGACCTAGAGTCAATGCAGCCAATATGGAGGTCAAACCAGCACTGATCCAACTGGTGAAAAGTAATCAATTTAATGGGTTATCTCATGAAAGCCCATATGAGCACCTTACTACATTCAATGAAATTTGCAACACAGTCAAGATTAATGGGGTGCCAGATGAAGCGATCAAACTTAGTTTGTTTCCTTTCTTATTGGGAGGCAATGCTAAGCTTTGGTTGAGTTCTTTCCCAGAAGAAAGTTTCACAGAGTGGGAAGCAGTGGTAACAAAGTTTTTAAACAAGTACTTTCCACAATCTAAGAGGATAAAAGGCAAGCAAGAAATTTCTTCATTTAAGCAGGGAATGGAAGAATCACTAGGGCATGCATGGGACAGATATAAAAGCTTGTTACAAAAAACGCCCATGCATGGTTTCAAAGAAGAAGAAGTAACTTTCCTTGGGGGTCTTGGTTCACAAACTTCATGCCTCAGCAGGAGGAAACATTAAATGGAAAACTCCAGAGGAACCAACTGAAATTATTGAAAATATGGCTACTAGTGACAACGAATTCAACATTGAAAGAGGATATCATAGTCAGAAGGAGTTGTTAGAATCAAATGATGCTTTGCTTATTCAAAATCGAATTATATCTCAACAGCTTGAAGAGGTAATTATGAAGCTTTCTCAAATAACACAGGAAATACAACAGGTGTCAATGGTTCAAGTGCAACAACAAAAATGGCAAATGCAATCTACTCCAGTTGAGAAAACAACAAAACTTGAAGAGACTTTCCAAAGATTCTTGAAGACGAATGCGTCTTATTGTCAGAATGTGGATGCTGCATTTAAAAATATGGAGGTTTATGTTGAGAGAATAGTTGACAAGATGAAACATGATAATCTCAGAAAGGAGTGTAAAACTGTTGTTACCAGAAGTGGTAGAGTGTTAGAGGAGAGAAAAAAAGAAAGAGAGGAGAAAGAAAATGAGAGTGAGAGTGAAAAAGAAACATGTGAGTGGAAAGAAAGAGTTGAGAGAGAGAAAAAGAAAAAAGAAGAAGAGAGAGAGGAGAGACAAAAAGAAAAAGAGTATGAAAAGCCACTTCCTTATCCAAAGAATTATTCAAGGAAGGAGAAAGAAAAGCAGTTGGAAAGATTCATGGAGTTGTTTAAGAAGTTGGAGATAACTATACCATTCTCTGAAGCATTGCAACAGATGCCAGCATATGCAAAGTTTTTGAAGGAACTCCTCACAAAGAAACACAAATACATTGAAAAGGAAACTATCAATGTACAGGGTAACAGCAGTGCAATCATACAGAAACTACCTCCTAAACTTAAAGATCCAGGAAGCTTCACTATTCCATGCACCATAGGAGATGTGAAAGTTGGAAGAGCATTGATTGATTTGGGAGCTAGCATTAATCTAATGCCGCTATCCATGTGCAGAACAATTCAGGGGTTGGAAATTAAACCAACCAGAATGGCTCTTCAATTGGCGGACAGATCTCTTAAATATCCATATGGAGTGGTTGAAGATGTTCTAGTGAAGGTTGACAAATTTGTATTCCCAGTGGATTTTATTGTGATGGAGATGGAAGGGAATAGTGATGTTCCTCTTATTCTTGGGAGACCTTTTATGAAGACTGCTAGAGTTTTGATTGATGTAGAGAATGGTAAGCTTAAATTGAGAGTTGATGATGAAGAAGTCACTTTTGACGTATCCAAGGCCATGACATATCCAAATGATGACAAAGCATGTTTTCAATTTGATGAACTTGATGAAGTTTGTATGGTGCAAGAAAGGATGGTGCGAAATATTTCTCCATTGGAAAAAACTCTCATTGATGCATGTGAAGATTTAGATGAAGAAGAAGAGAAATTGATTGATGAATGTCTGATGGACTTGGAAACATTGAAAAAGAGTCCAGAAGAAGATTCAATATTTGAAATAATTGATAAGGAAGAAACAGTCAAAGCACAGACACCAGAATTAAAAAGATTGCCATCACATCTGAAATACGTGTTTCTAGAAGAAGATGGAACAAAGCCAATCATCATCAATAACTCTTTATCTCTACAAGAAGAAGAGCAATTGATAGAAATTCTGAAAGCCAACAAAGAAGCAATTGGGTGGTCAATATCAGATCTTAAAGGTATTAGCCCAACTTGCTGCATGCACAAAATTTTTATGGAAGAAGATTATAAACCAAGTGCTCAACCACAGAGAAGGTTAAATCCTGTTATGAAGGAGGTGGTCAGAAAAGAAGTGTTGAAACTGCTAGAAGCTGGTATCATCTATCCAATCTCTGACAGTGAATGGGTGAGTCCAGTACAGGTGGTTCCAAAGAAAGGTGGGATGACAGTAATTTATAATGATAAGAATGAACTTATTCCTACTCGAACAGTCACTGGTTGGCGTATGTGCATTGATTACAGGAAGCTGAATAAAGCTACTAGGAAAGATCATTTTCCTCTTCCTTTCATGGATCAGATGCTAGAAAGGTTATCAGGGCAGGCTTTCTATTGTTTTCTAGATGGATATTCTGGATATAATCAAATTGTGGTAGATCCAAAAGACCAGGAGAAGACGGCTTTTACTTGTCCTTTTGGTATCTTTGCGTATAGAAAGATGCCTTTTGGATTATGTAATGCTCCAGCTACGTTTCAGAGGTGTATGCAGGCAATCTTTGCGGATCTCTTAGAAAAATGCATTGAAGTATTCATGGATGATTTCTCAGTTTTTGGAAATTCTTTCCAAAGATGTTTGGCTAATTTGAACACTGTCCTCAAAAGATGTGTTCAGACAAATCTGGTTTTGAATTGGGAGAAATGTCATTTCATGGTAACTGAAGGAATTGTATTGGGGCATAAAATCTCTGCTAAAGGAATTGAGGTAGACAAAGCTAAAGTAGAAGTCATTGAGAAACTACCTCCACCAACAAATGTAAAGGGGATTAGAAGTTTTCTTGGTCATGCTGGGTTTTATAGAAGATTTATCAAAGATTTCTCAAAAATTGCTAAACCATTGAGTAATCTTTTGATGAAGGATGCTCCTTTTGTGATGAATGAAGACTGTCTGAAAGCTTTTGACATATTGAAGAAGAAGTTAGTGTCAGCTCCAGTAATTGTAGCGCCAGATTGGAATCGAAATTTTGAATTAATGTGTGATGCAAGTGATTATGCAATAGGAGTTGTCCTTGGCCAGAGGAAAGAACAAAAGTTTCATCCAATTTATTATGCTAGCAAGGTGCTGAATGATGCTCAATTGAATTATGCTACCATAGAGAAAGAATTTCTTGCCATTGTATATGCTCTAGAGAAATTTAGACCTTATCTTATTGGGTCTAAGGTGATTGTCTATACAGATCATGCAGCTATCAAATATTTGTTGACAAAACCAGATTCTAAGCCACGTCTGATTAGATGGGTATTACTATTGCAAGAATTTGATGTAGAAATCCGTGATAAGAAAGGAAGTGAGAACTTAATTGTTGATCATTTGTCACGGTTAGTCAACAATGAGGTCACTAGCAAGGAGTCTGAAATCTGGGAATCTTTTTCAGATGAATCACTCATGTATATTCAGCAGAGGCCCTGGTTTGCTGATATGGCGAATTTCAAAGCTGCAAGAGTCATGCCGGAAGACTTAACTTGGCAACAAAGAAAGAAATTTCTGCATGATGCCAAGCAGTTTGTTTGGGATGATCCTTATTTGTTCAAAATTGGAGCAGATAATCTTCTAAGGAGATGTGTTACAAATGAAGAAGCAGAAGGAATTCTCTGGCATTGTCATGACTCACCTTATGGAGGACATTTTAATGGAGAAAGAACAGCAGCAAAAGTCCTTCAATCAGGGTTTTATTGGCCAACTTTATTTAAAGATGCCCATAATCATGCTAGGAATTGTGATAAATGTCAAAGAGCAGGGACAATTACTAAACGTCATGAGATGCCTTTACAAGGTATTTTAGAGGTTGAGGTTTTTGATTGTTGGGGTATTGATTTTGTTGGACCTTTCCCTCCATCTTTCAACAATAAATATATTCTGGTAGCAGTGGATTATGTGAGTAAATGGGTGGAAGCATTAGCTTGTCCTAAAAATGATGCTAGCACGGTAATTAAATTCCTGAAGAGGCAGATATTCTCACGCTTTGGTACTCCAAGAGTGTTGATCAGTGATGGAGGATCTCATTTTTGCAATTATCAGCTAGAGAAAGTACTCAAACACTATGGAGTAAAGCATAAGGTAGCTGCACCTTATCATCCACAAACCAATGGACAAGCTGAGGTGTCTAACAGGGAGATAAAGAGAATCCTGGAAAAAACAGTGACTTCATCAAGAAAGGATTGGTCTCTCAAATTGGATGATGCTCTTTGGGCTTATAGGACAGCAATGAAGACGTCTATGGGATTATCACCATTTCAATTAGTCTATGGGAAAGCATGCCATTTGCCAGTAGAATTGGAGCATAGAGCATTATGGGCTTTGAAATTCTTGAATTTTGATCCTTATGAAACTCAATGCACACGCAGACGGCAGATTTTGGAGCTTGAAGAAATGCGATTACATGCATATGATTCATCCAAGGCTTACAAAGACAAAATTAAATTTTATCATGACAGGAAGTTGGTGAATAGAGTTTTCAATCCAGGACAACAGGTACTATTGTTCAATTCAAGATTGAAGATATTTCCTGGGAAGCTGAAGTCAAAATGGTCAGGACCATATGTGGTAAAAGAAGTGCATCCGCATGGAGCAATTGAAATATTTAATCCAGCTGCTGATGATCCACAGAGAAGTTGGGTGGTGAATGGTCAACGTCTCAAACCCTATCTAGGGGGAGAGCTGCAACAATTTTCCACAATGATGTTGTTGGTTGATCCTTGAAAGTTTGGGTCAGGCTCGTGACGTTAAACAAGCGCTTGCTGGGAGGCAACCCAGTATTATGTAAGCATTATTTATTTTTAGATTAGGGTTTGATGTACTTTATGATGTACTTTATTGGAAACCTGGTTTGTGTGATGGTTTGATATTAACTATGATTGTTTGATAAGTAATGCTTGATGATGCTTCTTGATTGATTGATGTTGAGATGATGTGCACATTAAAATGCTTATACAGGTGATTCACAAGCTTTGTGAACAAATGCAGGATATTATGATTGTGATTGTGAAATTAGGCAGGATGTGTATGTCAAATGTGAATGAGCTTATATGTGAGGTTTTGAGCTCCAGAGTTTTTATTGATTGAATGCTATTGCTTTGAAAGCATGAATGACTTTGCCCAGGTTTTCTATGATTGAATCAATTGCTTGTTTTGCATCATGTGATTAAGGCCGTTTGTTGGAACCCTTTTTATTGGCCAAATTCATAAGATTAGCCCACTAAAAGAGAACACTTTGTGTTCTATCCTTTGAACCCTTAGCCTTGAACATAAATTGAAAACCCTTATTGAAAAGCTTTACCTTGAGTTAAGTAGAAAATCTTGTGTGGTATTGTTAAATGTTCAAGTTTGGGGTTGTTAGGAAAGCATGAAAAAGGAAAAGCATTGAGCTAAGAGCTA
>JAHCHA010012612.1:0-13533 GCA_027742795.1 Vigna hirtella
GGGTATTTATAGTAACCCATGCTCCTTAAGAGCTAAGCTAGGAAAAGTAAAAATACAAAAGGAAGACTAAGTCAAGTAGGATTCCATCATGCCCTCCCTCTTAAGAAAAGATTTGTCCTCAAATCTGGCAATCGCCTTATGAAGAAGCTCCACACAATCTTTGGGAGCATGGCCATCTTGGAGTGGCCTTATTCTTTTAGATCTAGTTTTCTTCCTCCTGGATCAAACACGAATCTGCAATACACATCAAATATATCTTCGGTTAATATTAATCCAAGAAAGAATTTTTCTTTAAAAACAAGAGAATAAGAACTTCTAATACTTTGATTTGTAATCTTTGAAAATTTTAGAAGTCCAAATTCAATTTTATCTTGAGTTAATTGTTTTCTTAAAGATAACAATAACTCAAGATTTGAATTGTCATATTTTGAAAATGTTTTTATGATAATTGGTTTGAAAGAGAAGTCAAAAATTGAAAAGTAATCAATTATTGGAAAAGAAGTAAAGATTTGGAAACCTTCCCTTTTTGGTCCCACAGTCTTTGAAAGAATAGGATTTGTCATCAGTAACAATTTCTCCTTTTCTTTCTTCTCTCTTTCTTGCCTTTCTCTCTTTTCTTCTTTTCTCTCTTCTTCTCTTCTTAATTCCTCTCTTCTTCTCTCTTCTCTTTTCTCTATTTGTTCTCTCTCTCTTCTCTTCTTCTTTCCTTTCTTCCTTTTCTTTTCTCTCAATCTCTCTTTCTCTTTTCTTATCCTTGATCTCCTTAAGTCTTGCCTCAAATTCTAATTCTCTACGAAGAAACCCATGATCATTTAAACTCTCAAGAAATAATTTTCCATCATTAATGCAATCCCTAATTAGTTCTAGGTTTCTTTTAATGCTTGAAGGCACAAACTTTCTTCTCATGCAAGCTTTTAAATCATGCCAATCACGTATGGAGGACTTTCTACCTTTCCTAACATGATATTGTCTTTCATCCCACCACTCACTTGCATTTTCTTCTAACTTAGAGAGATATATGCTAAGGACATAATATTCACTCTCTTCATAAAACCAAGGATTTATTTTATCAATTTCTTTCTCCCAAGCTAGGTATGTTAATGCTCCTATGTCTTTACCAAATGATGGAAGATTCCTAGCTTGTTTAAACATTTCATCAACTTTATCTAACCTAGAAGACCTATATGAACCATAAGAAGACATTTTTGTTTTTAAAAGTTTTCTTAATCTAAAGGGTTCAAAACTTTCACTTAGACAAGTCCCAGGTAAGAGAGGTGAGCTAAAGAGCTGCTTAAGTACCAAGTCTTGCCTTGCCAGAAATGTCTTAGGCTACTAACTAATTACCCCTTAAACTAAAATCACCTTTAGAAACAAAGTACACAACTCAAACAATCACAAACAATTAAGCACAATTAAAAGACTAGACTCTCGGACTCTAATGTGTGAAAAGGCTTAGAGTTTAATCCCTTTTAGCCTAATCACCCCTAAACGTGAACACAAAATCAAACAAACAAAACACTTCAGAAACCAGCGGACTCTAATGACCCCTACGAGATACACAAATCAAGTCAATATTAAAGTCTACTCCTATGGTGAAGCTTGTAGCTTTGGCTAACAAGACACATTCACCTGTCTAGCTATGCTAAAATTAAAGCAAGTTAAAGTTGCCAAGAGTTTGAAAGAGCACCAAGGACTCTTCCTAAACACTTGGACTTTATAAAAGGCCCTTTTACAAAACAAAAGCTAAGGCTAACAGTAGGCTAACACAAGCCTATTACAAACAAATTGAAGAAAACAATTACAAAGAAAACAAGCTATGCTACTAGTCTTGTTCTTGAATGTCCTGGGTACGGTTCACTGCTGCAGGGCTTCACTTGATCAAAATGTGGCCTTCAACTACCTATCTCAGCCTAATCCAGAAATTAACTTGTCCAATCCTGCAACACAAATGAATCAAGGCTGCTGTCACTTACACCCTTAGTAAAACTAGTTTGCACAAAAATATAGGGCAATAAGAACTTCCCTTTCTCTTGGCTGCACAAACTTTCTAGTGAGATTCTGCAGCTGCTCAATTAAACTCTTGGACAATTTGAATTCCAATGAAAACAACTCTGCACAGATAATTCACACCAATTCAGCAGATCATGTAATTCAACAATGAACAATTTAAATCCAAAAGAGTTTAAACAGTCAGAAGCAATTAAACTAGACAACTCCCTTTAGTTCAAAGCTTCCAAATTAAATGCTTAGGTTGCTGTTTTCTCAGTAATTTCCTGCTCAAGCTAAACTCTCAAACAAATCAGTTCTGCACACACCAAAATCAAACCAGATTCTATTAGACACATGCAAATGGTCATTATACCAGATTCAAAGAAATGTAAAATCTAAGCTGAAACCAAACTGATTAAACAACCACCCAGTCTAATCAAAATCAGATTAGTCCAATGCAATGCAGAACAATTCCAATTCAGAATTCAGATTGGCTAATCCTAGTGTACAAAAAACTGTCATACCAGATTCAACATTATAGCAAGAATAGTTCAACCAAAACAAAAACAATTTAAGGTGAAAGAAACTCCCTTCAGTTCAGATGACTGCTTGTAGCTTGCTCCAGACTCTATACTGAGATTTTGCTACTGCTTAAAATTCTTCTATTGTACACTTTCTCCCTGCACTGTTTTAGTTCAGATCTGCACCACAAAGCAACATATACTCCTAATGGTAGCATATATAAGAGAAAATGAAATGGGAGTCATACGCAGAAGTACCAAAAGTAATTGAATCAGAATTTTACAAACATAAGGAGGCAGGAATTAAGATACTGGCAGAAGCAGATTTCTCTTGGTGATCAAATAGTTATATTCCAGCTTAACCAGACTTACTTTGCTGCACAAGTAAACAATTAGCACACAATTCAAGTTCAAAACTTATTGCAGCCTTAAAATTACAACACACTCTCAACAAGAATATTTGGCTTTTAGATGCAGCCACACAAAGCTCACAAACTTAGGTTTCTCTCTTAAAGCTTAAAGCACTCAAAATGGAAATGTTTGGAAGGGAGATTCTCCTTGGCAGTACACAGTTGGATAGTCTTCCAGACCACCACCACCTAAAATGCTACCAAGCACACAAACCTCCTTTCAAATTCCAGAAATCCAGAGTGTACAAACTTCTCAATCAAGAATGGCTAGGCTAAGGTCAAAATCAGAAACCAGAACAGGACAGCCACAAATAAGGACAACACAACAGATCTATTGCTTAAGACAACTCTAGATCAGATTATGAAAGCAACAAAAACTTCAATTAGGAACAACTGAACAGATTTCACACTTGAAAGACAAAACCAAGACAGCCAACAATTGACAAACAAGAAACAAAGCTTTTGATCAAAGTGAGCACTCAAACTGAACCTAACAATAGCTCTAGAAAAGATTTTAAAAACAAATAAAACCAAACAAGAAGCTGCTGAAATGTTTAAGAGAAATCCAGTTTCTAACAACAATTTCTGATTTTGGTATTTCAAAAATTTACACACACTAGACTGCACTGACCTAATTGGCTTTTAAAACTGTTCAATGACTATTTTTATTGATTGTTCTCAAACTTTTTTTTTCTTTTTTTTTATGGTCAAACCTGTTGCTACAGTCCAAATACAAGATTCTAGAAATCAGAATTTAGCACACAAAATTTATGCAGCAACTTGTGAAGGAAAAATGGTCAAAACTTGGTGGTCTCAAGAGTGTAAATATGTATGGCAGCTAGAACTCATAATACTTTTGCATCAACAATTTTATAGCATGAATTAAAACTGGTTTAAACAATTTAAAGATGTAGAAACAAAGTCTTTCAAAAATTGCAATTGTTCAGCTACCAACTCACTCAAAATAAGCAACTCAACCAACCAAAATTTGACTCAAATGTTGAAACAACATGTGAACAAGTCACAGGACTAAAAAAACAGCAAACAAAAGTTGAACAAAACACTATGAAATGGATGGAAGATGTTCAGCCATGATCTAAATGCCAAACAGATTTAAAATCAGAAAAGGACTCAAGCAAAGAATTGTGCAGATCGGTCAACTACAGAATTGGTGCAACGAGAGTCTTCCAATGATGCTACCAAGCTTTTTGCAGAAGCATTTCATTGCTTATATGGTATGCATCAAGGACTAGCTCTTCTTAGACATTAAATCACAGATTCAAATCACCACTTGCTTGCAAATGAACACAACAAATTTAAACTACTGCTCAAGAATCTGAAATTGAAATTGGTGTCACCACTCATGCACTTGAGCTCTCATTGAATTTGTCATAGCTCAATATAATGTGCAGATAGTGCTCACACATTCAGTTTACACAGATGCAGTGATAAACTAGTTTAAACCAGATTTGAAAACAGTAGAAGCAAATTCACATGACAGAACAATACAGGAAAAGATGCTTAAACAAAAATGACTCAAACAAGACAATTGGACCGAATAAAATGATAAAAAATAATACTCAAAGCATAAGAAGCGCAGATCAAGAAACCTTATCAGAATTTGGAAACCTAAACACATGAAAACAAATTTCACTGAACAAAAGTTAAACACAAGACAGTAAAGAAATTAACTAACAACGCGAAAATGAAAGAAATTAAACGCACAGCGTTAAACCAGAACATGAATCAAGCAGCGGAATGGAAGAACAAACTCAGGATCAAGACAGAATCAAAATACAAAACTAGAACAAAGACAGAGACGCGAATCAAACTGAAACAAGAATCGAAACAGAGATACTTACCTTCGAAGCGTGTTCGACCTTGCTCTGAATACCACTTGATGGACGAACGCCCGAGAAGCTGACAGAAGGCGCGATGCGGACTCCTCGAAGCTCCCTCCGACGAGTAAAGACGCAGCGGAATGATGAGGAACACGAGATCGAGGAATGACTCGAAGGAAAAACTAAACTCAAGCTCTAATCGGACCAAAAACCCTAAACTGTCAGAAGGATCCCTAGAAATGGGAGGAAACTCAATATGAACCGATTAATCGGTTCAAACACAAGATTGATCGGTGCAAAAGTGTTTAAATGGTACAAATGGAGGTTTAATCGGTGGAAATCGAAAACAAACGGTGAGAATGGCAGGACAAGACAAAATGATGAAGAAACCCTAGGTTTTGATGTGGTCAGGAGATGCGGAAAGAGAAAATGCAAATCTGAGAAGAGAATGTGAGTGATAAAGTGATTATGTACGTGAAAGAGGCTTACCAGGATGAAGTGGTGAAGAGAGCTTTGGAGAAAATGCATATGAAGCTGTGGATAAGGCGTGATGAAATGAAGAATGTGTTTCTGATGCGCGAGATGGAGAAACCGAATGATATGGAAAGGAAGGTGACGCGTGCTCAAGGCTGAACACGTGGCTAAGGAGCGCTGATGTGCGGTGGCAGTGAAGAATGGTAGCGAGGAGGTGAGAGAGATAAGTACCGTGGAATTTTGGAGAAATGGAAGAATGAGAGTGTGCTTGGAAGGTGGCTAGAGGGAGTCTTTGGACTCTCTAGCCTATGACTTTCAAGAGAGAATAGTTTCTAATTCAGAAAACTCAGTTCTCATTAATCTCAAAAGTGCTAATACAAGAGAGGAGTTGGGTATTTATAGTAACCCATGCTCCTTAAGAGCTAAGCTAGGAAAAGCAAAAATACAAAAGGAAGACTAAGTCAAGTAGGATTCCATCATATATTCTTTTACTATATTCAGGCCCAGTTTTCTCATATGCAAATTGCACCTTTCTCTGCTGGCATTATTGGATATCATCCAACTTATTTTGGTCCAAGAACACCTGGGTTTGTCTCACCTTAGGCAGCAGGCTATCGTTTTCAACCTCATGTCTAATGCAGCTTTTGTGAATCATATCATGTAAGGAAACTAACATAGTTTGAATATGTGAAAAATACACATGTTCCTTTTGATTTTTTACTAGAAATTTCCCATAATCGGCTACATATTTTACATGTTCGAATAACTGATACCAAAGTAGCAGTTTTAACATTTCATTGTAAACAGTTGGGTTAGAATACGATGAATCTTTGGCCTTCAGATGTAGACTTATAAACAAGACTGTGTCAATTTATTTTTGTTATGAAAATTTTTACCTTCGCAAATGAAGTTCACTCGTTTTAAAACAATGACTTAGAAGAATCATGTTTTGGTTTTTGAAAGAGGAAGAGAGGGCAAAGTGAAAATAGAGACGACGAAGAAAAGTGAAGGGCCAGTGCAATGTTGTTGGTCGGCTAAAGTTGCTTAAATATTATTAAATGTTGTAGAAGATATCTGGTTTCAATTTTTCTGGAAATGGTGTAGGTATATCATAGGTATCAGACAGAAGCTAGCAGAAGAGTTTGGATCAAGTCCTAACAAGGATGAAATACTTGGGAAACACATGCCAAAGATGTCATTGTGACCCTAGAGCATTCTGTTTCACTCAGTATCTATTTGATGAGCGTGTTCATAATGAATTTGAAATGATTTCTTATTTATCTTCAGAATGTTTTCATCACTTTAGATCCCACGAATATTTTAGAAATGATTCACTGCTATTGATTAGTGTCGAAAGTAGCTTATATTTTGTTTTCATGTTAATAGTCTGTATGTTTTATCAATAATTATTTTGTGACTAAATTGGCCAACGATGATATCCACATTTCTTGATCTTTGTTTTCTTATTCGGTAGGATGGGATTTTCCTACCATACGAGAATATGCTCAACTATGATAGCTTTGCAGTTCGATTATCTGGAGAGGAAATTCCAAACTTGATAAAGATTCTCCGGGTATTTATTTTCCTCGATTTTTCTCTAGTTATTGAGTTATTGCATAATTTGTCATAAACTCTGCATAAAGTTTTCATCCTAGGAAACATTGGTTGAGTGATTTGCAATCCATGTCTTGCAGGGATTCAACGAGACAGAAATCAAATTCAAGCTGGAAAATGTTAAAAAAATATGGCAAAGATTCTTGTACCGTGTTTCTATTTTTCTTGAAGTTGAAAGGAAAAAATCTCCTTTTGGACATGTTGATGATTGGGCAATGAATTCTTAAAATTGATTGAGGATGATGTCTCCGCCACTTTAATGCAGGTACTTTTCTTCATTTGTCAAAATCATTTTAGATTTCAGCAAGCTGTTAACAACTAGGTGTTATGGTAATCAATCCCAAACAGTATAGAGAAAGAAATTAAAGTTGGAAGAAACAAAAACTATGCATTGATATCTATAAAATTTCATTAGTTTCCAATTTCATTATTTATTTGTGGCCTAAATAAATATCTGATTGATTGTTTTTAGAAATAATGTACCAAAGATTTTTTTTCTTAAGCAAATTATATACTTAAGTTAGAAACGTACTATGAAATAGTAGAGAAGATTAGGAGAAATCTCCCTTATGTGTTTAAGATACACATAAGGTAATTTATTTATAATGTAAGATAATGGTTAAACCCTAAATACAGAATGGGCTGAGCCCAATTAACATAAACACACAACTTAACATCTAACACTCCCCCTCAAGCTGGAGCATATAAATCATATGTTCCAAGCTTGTTACAAAGATAGTCAATTCTAGGTCCTCGTAAGGACTTGGTGAATATGTCTGCCAACTGGTTGCTTGAGTTAACGAACTCAGTTTTGATATCTCCGGATATGATTTTTTTCTTTAATAAAATGACAATCAACTTCAATGTGCTTGGTTCTCTCATGGAAGACAGGGTTAGAGCTAATATGAAGAACAACTTGGTTATCACATATAAGTGTCATGTGAGTGACATCTCCAAATTTCAATTCACTAAGTAATTGTTTAAGCCACACAAGCTCGCAAGTAGCAGATGCCATAGCTCTATATTCTGCTTCTACGCTAGACCTTGCCACAACACTTTGCTTCTTACTTTTCCAAGATATCAGGTTGCCACTAATAGAGACACAATATCCAGAAGTAAACCTCCTATCAGAAGGGGAACCAGCCCAATCAGCATCTGAATAACAAACGATTTTTGTATCGTTGTTAGGACCATATAGCAAACCTTTTCCAGGTGATCCTTTAATATACTTCAGTATGCAAACAACTGCATCCCAATGGTCTTCACATGGGGAGTTTAGAAATTGACTCACCACACTAACTGCGAAGGAAATGTCAGGACGCGTAACAATAAGATAGTTTAATTTACCAACTGATATTCTGTACCGTTCAGGATCTGAGAAAGGCTCCCCCTGATTTGGTAGGAGTTTGATGTTAGGGTCCATAGGTGTCTCAACAGATTTATAGTTCATTAACCCTGTTTCCTCCAAGATGTCTAACGCATACTTCCTCTCGGATATGACAATACCAGCATTGGATTGTGCTACTTCAATACCCAAAAAGTACCGGAGTTTGCCAAGATCTTTGGTTTGAAAATGATGACAAAGGTGTTGTTTCATCTGAGAGATGGCAAGATAGTCGCTTCCTGTGAGAACAATATCATCGACATACACTATTAAGTAGATACATCCAGCACTTGAGTGGCGATAGAACACTGAATGATCCGCTTCACTGCGAGACATACCAAATTGTTGAACAACACAACTGAATTTACCAAACCAGGCCCGAGGAGACTATTTTAGGCCATATACGGATTTGCGAAGACAACATACCAATCCAGATGACTCCCCTTGAGCAACAAAGCCAGGCGGTTGCTCCATATAAATTTCTTCATGCAAATCACCATTAAGGAAAGCATTTTTTACATCAAGTTGGTAAAGAGGCCATTGTCGAAGAGCGGCCATGGCAATGAATAGGCGAACAGAGGTCATTTTTGCCATTGGAGAAAAAGTATCACCATAATCCAAACCAAAAATCTGTGTGTAGCCTTTGGCAACCAGTCGAGCTTTCAGACGATCAATTGTGCCATCAGGGCCAACCTTGATAGCATACACCTACCTTCAACCAACAACAAACTTTCCAGATGGTAATTGGACAAGCTCCCAAGTTCCACTTTTCTGTAAAGCACTTAATTCATCCAGCATAGCTTGACGCCAACTAGGATGAGTTAAGGCATCACCCACAGACTTGGGAATTGACACAGAAGAAATGGATGAGAAACAAGTGTAAAATGATGGAGATAATCTGTGGTAACTAAGAACAGTGTAATGGGGGGAACGGTTATGGGTAGAGCGTATACCTTTACGGAGGGCAATAGGCAGGTTAGACTCATTTGCTGGAGCCGGAGGAGACACAGGAGGTGGCATTGGAAGTGAGTCATGAGGGAGACAATTGCGACGACTATAAACCTGAAGGGGTTGTGGTGAAGGACGATCCTGTGGTGAATGAGAGTCTAAAGAAGGAGGAGACAAAATGGGTGGAGCATCACCAGGAGGATCACAAATAATAGGAATATCAATAGTAGCAGGTAGAGGTACAGAACTAGAAGATAGATGTGTAAAGTAAAAAGAAGATTCATCAAAAGTGACATCAGTAGAGATAAAATGACGATTGAGGGAAGGGGAAAAACACTTATAGCCCTTTTATGACCGTGGAAATCCTAAGAAGACACATTTGTGAGACCTAGGAGATAACTTATCAAGACCAGGACTAAAATCATGAAAAAAACATGTAGACCCAAAAACTCTAAGAGGTAATGGATGCAGAGGGTCTTGAGGAAATAAGATAGAATGAGGGATGTTGTTATCTAGGACGGAAGATGGCATGCGGTTGATAAGATAACATGCCGTGAGAACTGCATCACCCCAAAAACGTGAGGGTACTTGACCATGAATTAGAAGTGTACGAGTTGTTTCAATAAGGTGTCTATTCTTCCGCTCAACCACTCCATTTTGTTGAGGGGTATAAGCACATGAGGTTTGGTGAAGAATGCCATGAGAAGCCATAAAATGTTTAAACGGTTGAGAAAGGTATTCACGACCATTATCACTGCGTAAAGTGCGAATAGAAACCCCAAACTGAGTTTTTATTTTATTAAAAAATGATTGGAAAATAGAAAACAACTCAGAACGATTCTTAATGAGAAACAACCAAGTACATCTGGAATAGTCATCAATAAAGGTAACAAAATACTGAAATCCTAAAGTGGACTTAACACGACTAGGTCCCCAAATATCAGAATGAACCAATGAAAAGGGGATGACGCTTGTTGTGAAACACTACGAGGAAAGGAACTACGAGTATGTTTACCTAACTGACAAGACTCACACGACAAACTTGATAATTTCGACAAACTCGGAACAAGTTGCTGCAGTTTGGCAAGACTGGGATGACCTAACTGAGCATGAAGAAGGGATGGTGATTCCATGATTACACCAGCATGTGGAGAAGGGCGGAGATGATATAGGCCATGAGACTCACATCCTGTGCCAATCACGTGTTTCGAACTCCGGTCCTAGTCGGCGGCGGATCTCGCTGGCGACGCGCCGGCACGCGCGGCGGGAAGCGGCGGATCTGGTGACTGTTGCGCTGGCGCGTGGAGGCGCGTGGATGGTCCGTTCGCCGCGATCTTTGCACCACGGTGGTCGCCCGACCGAGAAGATCCGGATGGTATGGTTGTCGGTCGATTCTGAAACTCCGGCGGCGACGGCGATGGGTACCGGAGACTATGGAACTGACTGGAACAAAACCTAAGCTCTAGATACCATGTTACAAGAGATAAGGCCAAAATATAATATATAAGTGAGGTGCAAACCTCACCTTACAAGCCGGTTTTGTGGGGTTGAGTTAGGCTTAAAACCCACTTTCTAATATGGTATCTGTAAGACCCTTATAAACTCAAAATTTTACCAAGTTGTAAAAATTTCAAGTTGTAGTGTAAAATAGAATGCTGTCAAAATTTGACATGGTTTACTATTTTATCTATAACTTTTTATACAATTAATATTTTGGGTTGATTCTTTTTCCATTGGAAAGTAGACTCAAAGAGCTTCGATTCGAGTACTCATACGCCTAATTCCGACTTCGGGAAGGGGTTCAACCGAACTGTCAAAGTTGTGACAGATGTGCTGTCTAGGGAGGATGGCGCCCGGCGCCGTTTTCTGTGTGGCGCCCGGCGCGAGCGTTGTCAGTTTTCACGTTTTGGATCTAAAACACGTGGGACTTACGTGGAAAGTTGGGGAATCTGTTCCAGATCCAACATTTCGGTCCTTTGGGCCAGAGAAGAGCATGGGATGATCCTCTTTTTCAGTTTTGAGTGATTCTTTATGGAGTGAAGGGCCATGGTTGTCCCTTGGGGCAAATTTGAATAAGAGAAAGGGGTGGATTCTGCACTTGGACTTAGGTGCTGAATTACAAAGAAGAAAGTGGTCCGTGAGAGAGTTTTCTAGAGGTCTTTGGAGCAAGGTGCTGCCCAGATTCGTAGTGAAGGATTCAAGGTGTCCCAAGGAGGTCTTCAAGAGGTAAGGGGAGCTAACTTTGATTTGGAAAAATGCACATGTGTTGTTTGATGAAAGTCCTGCGAAATGTGATGAGTTTTAATGGATTGAATGATGGGAGTTATGATGAGAATTCATTCTAATGTGTTTGTATATATAGATATGAAGTTTTGGATGAATTGGTTCTTGAAATGGGATGAAGAACATGGTGGTTTTCCCTTAGCTTTTTCCAAATCCGAAAATCATACTTCTTGAACAAATGATTAGTTTGAAGGGGATGGATGTGAATGTTTGTTGTGAGATCTTGGATTGGAAATGTCCTATTCTTAGATGATGGTTTTTGAGTATGTTTTGATGGTAAAAAGATGAATCAAATGGGTTTTTGCTATAACTTTGATATATGAAATTTGTATGAACTTTATGATGAAAAATTGATGAATATATTGGATTGATGGTGGATTTTCGTTTTAGCATGTTGATATACATGTATATGAAGTTTTTGGTGGATTGGATTGTGAAATGGGATGAGAAACATGATGGTTTTACCTTCCTTTTGATCAAATACGAAAATTGGGTATTTTGGTTGGTTGATGAATTTTGGATGGATGAATTGATGGTTTGTGTGGAAATCTTTAATAAGAAGGAGGTATGGTGTGTTAACAATTAAGATCTTGATATAGTAAAAGTTTTATGTGATGGAAAATGATGGAGTTTATAAGTGTGGTTTGATGAGTAGAATGAGTGATGAGTTTTTGGGAAACTCACTTAAGCATGATGCAACTTCAAATTTTGTTTTGATGATTGAGGACTAAATGATGTGTGTAAACTGTTTTGGGGTGGATTGGACTCAGTTTTGGAGTTGTTTGAATGATTAGAAGTTGGTAGAAATTATGCAGAAAAATATGAGGTTATGCACTTAAAGAGTTGATTTTGCATGAGTAAATAGATGGATTGATGTTTATGATGTTTGTGGTTGATTGTGGAGTTAATTTAGACTCCAAATATGTTTGAAAACATGTTAGAACTATCAAATCTTTGCTAGAAATCAGATCTGGACGAAACTGGGTGGAATTTGTGAATCTGGTTGCTGTCATTGCGCCGGGCGCCGCTGGACTTTGTGTAGTTCGCGCCGGGCGCCACTGAACGCAGCAGCATGCTGCAGATTTTGTTTTTGGGAGTTTTGGGGGTTCTGGATGTCCGTTTTGGACGTTCTTTAGTTCGTTTTGGGGGTTTTGGACCCTTCCGGAGCTGTTGGTGATGGTTTCAAAGCTGTTTGAGTTATATTTATGTGGGTAATAAAGTGTTATAAAGAAAATGTGTTATGTGTACATTGTTTTGAGTTGTTAGATATATCTATTTGATATGGAAATGTTGTGTGATCGGTTTGACATTGCAAATGGATATGAGAATGATGTTTGGATGGTTAAGTACTGTTGAAATCATGGTTGTATATGATTTGATTATGAGTTTCATGTTAAATGAAGAATTGAGGTTATTAATGATATGGTAATGTGATAATCTCACTTATGCATTTGAATATATTGAACATATGCTAAGTTCATGGTTGGCGAATATGTGATGATGATATGATATGGGCGTTATGGTATGGTTGGATTGGTATTGTAAGGATTATTGTATATGGGTATTTTGGTCAGATGATGTTATTGAACGAGTGGTGGATAGTAAGCGTTGTGGTTGCTGGCCCGGGGAAGCTCTTGAAGAGTGATGGGAAGTAACCCTACACACGGGTGATGTGTGTAACCGCCCGGGGAATCTCTTACATTTATGTAAGAGTGATGGGGGTGACGTGGGGTACTAGTCCGGTGAAGCTCGAGATAATTAAATTGACGTTGTGCGTGCTGGCCCGGGGAATCTCTTTAGGTGAGTGATGGGGGGTATACTTGCACTTGTCCGGGGAAGCTCTTGATCAGAGTGATGGAGGGTGACATTGTGTACTTGCCCGAGGAATCTCCCTATAGAGTGATGGGAAGCAGCACTACACATTGGGGTAATGTGTAACTGCCCGGGGAAGCTCTGAAAAGAGTGATGGGAGTGACGTTCGCGCATATTGGTGTATGCATTCTGATTTGGTGTGATTGCATATTGGTGTATGCAGGTATTTGTTTATGATGCATATTGATGTATGCATG
>JAHCHA010012613.1:0-15665 GCA_027742795.1 Vigna hirtella
CCTCCCAGGTAGCGCTTGTTTAACGTCACGAGCCTGACCCAAAATCCACCAACACCCATCAGTAGGTGCAAATCTTTCTTACCAACACCCCTTAGTAGGTGTAACAAACCTAGTATCTTTCAGTAGATACTTAACCACCTAGCATCCTTCAGTAGATGCTATGCCCAAAAATTTACAAAAGTAATGTCCTAACTGATAAAAATTTACAAAACCAAAATAAAATCAAAAGAAAAAATGTCCTCAAATCACTGGAATGCCTTCCAGCAAGCGCTCTTTTAACGTCATTAGCTTGACCCAATAAAGCTCAAGTTCCTTCTTCATGGTTGATGTTCATATCACACCAACTCATCAACTGCTTTCGGTCCACTTTTCTGACTCTTCAGGAATGTGGAGACTCTATCTCTATCGCCTCATTTTCTTTGTAGTCTTTCACAACCCACAACTTGTTTTTGAATTTCACAGGTTTACCAAGTTGGAGTCGTTCTTTCATCCAGTCATCATGGACCTTTCTTCCTTTCCCAATCTTTTCTTCTTCCTGTACCTAAAACAAAAAACAATGTTTACCTTTTACCTTTGGCTTTTCATCTTCAGGGCTAGTCATGAGTCCATCTTGATATGCAGCTTTATGACTAGCTTCTTCCTCCTGCATCTGCCTCTCTTCTTTGAAGACATCTACAACAACTCTTTCTTCTCAGTCTTGGAGCACCACTATACCTTCATCCACATCAATGATGGCTTTGGCCGTTTTCATAAACGGTCTTCCGAGAATAATGGGTATCTTTTCAGTCTCCATCTCCATCACCACAAAGTCCACCAAGAACTGTAGTTTGCCCACACAAACTATAACATCCTCTGCTATACCATAGGGATTCTTTGAGGATCCATCTGCCATTACTAAATTAATCTTTATAGGCTTCAAATCAATATCACCAATCTGCTCAAGTAAAGAATAAGGCATCAAGTTAACACTTGATCCTAAATCAAGTAAAGCCTTCTTTATCCTTTTCTTCCCTATTGTGCATGGAATGGAGAAACCTCCTGGATCTTTTGCTTTTGGAGGGAATGACTTCTTTTTAACAGCTTTATACTCCTTTGTCTCATTATCTCTACGTCTTTTCTTTGTAGAGACTTCTTCCTCCGGCTTTGTATAAACTGCAATGTGCTGTAATATCTCCTTCCAAGGTACATCATTATCCACCATCTTGAATATTTGTGTAAAATCAAATTGTTTCTCATGATTTGTTGGAAAAGGAAGACTATCTTCACTCTTTATCTCTCTTATCCCCTCTTTCTCTTTTCTCTCTTCTTTTTCTTTTTCTCTCTTTTCTCTTTCTTTTTCTTTCTTTTCTCTCTCTTCTTTTTCTTTCTCTCTTTCTAACTCAACTGTTTCAACATTTGCACTCTCCAATACTTTACATTCTTTCCTAGGGTTAACCTTAGTATTAGCCCCAAAATTTTTGTTAGGCCTTTCTTCAACCTGCTTAGTGATCTGACCCACTTGAATCTCCAAATTCTTAATAGCAACTTCAGTGCTCTTTTGAGTAGATTCAGTTTTCTGTATAAACTAATGAAGAGTCTCTTCCATCCTTATTGATCTTTCATTAAGTATAGAAATTTTTTGCCATAAGGTTGGTTGTTGCTGTTGCTTGTTAAATTGCCCAGCTTGTCCAGCTTGCCCACTTTGTCCTTGGCCAATGCTTGGGTGTGGTTTCCACCCTTGATTGAAATTCCCCTGACGGTATGGAAACTGATTGGCCATGAAGTTAACATCCTCTAAAGCTTCTACTGGAAAGGCGCTTTGACCATTGATATGGTCACCCCCACATAATTCACACAACTGTGGTTGAACCTATGCAACAGTCTTTAACTCTTTTGGCAGTTGTGAGAGTCTCCAATTGTTAAGTTAGTATCTTGTTCTGTTCTAGCAAGGAATCATTGGTTTGCAACTGTAGAACTCCTTTTTGTTGAATAGGAGCTCCTCTTTCACTGTTCAGCTCATTATCATTAGTAGCCATGTTTTCAATTATTTCTGTAGCTTCCTTTGGAGTTTTCCATTTGATATTGCCTCCAGCTGAGGCGTCAAGCATCATCTTGGTTTGTGAACCAAGACCTCCAAGGAAGGTTAGGACTACTTCCACTTCGTCAAATCCATGCGTGGGAGTCTTTCTTAATATGCTTTTATATCTGTCCCATGCATGACCTAGTGATTCCTCCATGCCTTGCTTGAAAGATGAAATCTCTTGCTTTCCTTTATTTACCTTGGATTGTGGGAAGTATTTGTTCAAGAACTTTGTCACCACAGCTTCCCACTCTGTAAAGCTCCCTTCTGGAAAAGAGTTCAACCAAAGCTTAGGTTGCCTCCTAATTAGAATGGAAACAGGCTAAGTTTGATTGCTTCGTCAGGCACCCCATTTATCTTCACTGTATTGCAAATCTCATTAAAAGTTGTGAGGTGCTCATATGGGCTTTCGTGAGACAACCCATTAAATTGGTTACTCTTAACCGGTTGGATTAATGCCGATTTCACCTCCATATTAGCTGCATTGACCCTCGGTCTTGCTATGCTATTGAAATGCTGAGGCCCAGCTACATTAGAGTAATCTGCAAGAGTCCTTCTGACATTATTGTTCTCCATCTCCTCAGTGCTATGGTAAGAACCTTGTGGTGAAGGTTGTAAGAGATCTTCCGAAGGAGGGAAAAGTTCTCTAGATGTACGGATTCTTCTCCTCCGTCTACTCTCGTCTAAGCCTTCAAGAAGAGGTTCCGAGGTTTTCTTGCTCCTAGTTCGAATTGCTTCCTGCATACACAAGAAAACAAGTCCCTAGAAAGATTTGTTAGCACAAAAAGATATAGAAGGAGATATAAAATAAGAGATAAGAAGATAAAATAGAAACAGAGAAAAATAAAAATAGAAAAATAAAAACAGAAAACAGAATAAAAACAGAAAAATAAAATAAAATCCGAAAACAAATAAAAACAGAAAAATAAAATAAAATAAAATAAAAACCGAAAAATAAAAATAGAAAATAAAAACAGAAATTCAAATTTCAAAATTCAAAATTCAGGTCAAAAATAATCAATAATCACACAAATAAACTAGTTAAACCACGAGTCCCCGGCAACGGCGCCAAAAACTTGATGACAACTTTATGAACACCGAAAAACGGCGCCAAAAACTTGTTTAACCGTCGGCAAGTGTGACCGAATCGTATCAAGTAATAAACTCGGTAAGACCAAGTATCGTTCTCCCAAAGGACTCACGGCCTAGTTTGTTATATGATTTCTTGATTATTTAAGACTTGTGAACAAATTCTTGAGGTTTCAAATGCAAAAGACAATAAGTAAACATGTATGCATGAATTTGATCAATGGAAAAGAAGAACACAAACACTTAATGAATTATATGGATGAGTATGTTGTTGGGGTAATCAATTTCATCTTATCCACTCTCATATATTTTAGGAATTCATCATTCTTTTCATCAATTACTAATGCCACTCTCTAAATCACCTTGCAAGAAGGCCTATCCTTAATTACGAGTTCATACAATTCCTAGCATCCCTAATAATTAATTCTGAAGTGCAAAAGCTTAACGACAACCAACCCTCATATTCCTATGTCTAGGCAATATGCTATTGGGAGAAATTCCCCGGATCTAGATTTCCCCGTACGTTTCCATATCGACAAAATCCATAATCATAGCATTGAATGAGTTAAACAATGCAAGCTTTAAGCAAAGAGGAAAAACCCTAACTAATGATGAAAGAAAGCATGTATCATAAAATAAGATATTTAAACACAAATTCCATATATGAGAGTTTCACAAGACTACATTGATTCCCCAACAACAATACAAAGTTTAGTTCACCATATTCATGGTGAAACTAGATGAACAATAATGAAAGAATGAAAGATAGAACCCTAGAAAGATGAGCAGGTAGCCTGAGCATCCAAGATCATCCTCCAAGGGGTGGAAAAGTGAGTGTTTGCTTCGTCTCAGCCAAAGATACAAACCCTAGGACGTCCTAAAGCTTATATATTATTCTAAAATATACAGAAAATTAGGCCCAAGCCCAAAATAGTGTCGCTCAGCGGTAAACTACCGCTCAACGGTAAGTGCGTGAGTTGTTTCTTGCCCCTCAGCGGCACAATAAAATTTATAATGAACTAATACAATAAATTTATAAAACCTTTTTGAAGCATTTACGATATGAAATCGCGCAAAATAATTTCCTTCTTCATCATTTTCCATCATCCATAAAAAATCAATTTACAATGGGCACTATTTTAAGATATTCGCAAGCAATCTTTTTAGCACAAAAGAAAAATAAAAATGAATAAAAAAAACAAAAGCAGGGGCATTTTATCTCATTTGAACTTTGTTTTTCTAAGTTAAGAGTTTCGAAAATTAAACGATCACGATTTAATATGTGGACATGTTTCTTCATCCAAAAAAAATCTTTTATAACCTATTTTTTGAGTCTTAAAAAAAAAATTTCAACTTCCCTTGAGCAGGTTAGGTTGTCATAATGTCATTTAAGAAATAGTTCATCAATAATATATTTTGGGTTATGAAAATGAAGTTTTTTGAAAAAAAGAATCAAAATGAAAATGACAAACTTTTTTTTAAACCCATTAGGCCCAATTGTCGTACATAGTTTTTAAAAAAAAACAAGTGAATGCAAAAAGAGGAAAATATAAGGAAAAATATTTCTCAAAAAGTTTTATCATTTTCATTTCGTAAAAAAGACATAGAAAAGAAAATCATTACATTTTGAGTAATTTATTATCATACGTTTTTTATCAAAGATTTTAAATAATATATAACATTTTCTATTGAGATATGTGTGTGTGCATTGCTTGAAAACACTCATCCTCTAGTCTTCCCCCAAAAGGAAAAGAGATTGGCTCTAGCAAACACTAGCACTACCCATAATAATAAACACAAATCCTCCGACTAGAGCATATTTGTCTTACAAAAGTTATTCTCGCTTGTGCTATTTAGGAGCTCCCTAACTAGCCAGAAGCATGCAAAGGAAAATCAAACCAATTGGGGCAATCCTTTTTCAGTAAATCCTTTCCATACCCATTCCCTATCTTGAACAAAACCCATGCCTAAAATTGGGGCAGCTTTAACATTCATGGCTTCATATCCCCATACTTTTTTCCAAACACCAACATCTTTTTGATATGTCGTATCTCATATTTATATTCACATATTACATTTCCTTTTAAGGGCATATAAAGAATGACACACCAACATGGCTATCCCAGTGTCCTTTAAATCCTTTTAAATATTTACCGCTTTTAACTTTCCTATGAATTCAAGCATGCACATACTAATGTTTCAAAAGAAAATGCTAAGCATTGTTATTTGGAACTCTTTTTTTCATGAATGATTATCAAATCTCTTTCATTCAAAAATACAAAAAGATCAGCATACATCTAGGTTTCCTCTTTGAAGTTAGTCAGGTTTTCTCTCACATATTAGGGTTTCGTCTCTTTGATCCCTACATAGCCTGCTCTTTCTATATCGGTTTCTACTAGGCAATGGTCAAAACAAGGTTTTTCATTATAGGTCCATGCATTCATGCATTCGGCATCATGCATGCATCATCATAGGGGTTCAAAGAAAAGAGAAGAAAAGTATAACACACCATGCATCGGCAACGTCCAAAAAGAATTCATGAATTCGATGGAAATCAGTTCAAAAAGTACATCGGTCAGAAAATTCATAATTAAAAAAAAAAGGTGAACGAGGATCTCACACGAATTCCCACCCATACATCAAGCACGCATTACCATGGCGTAGAATGCAGGAAGGTACTAAAACATGGATTGTTAAAGACTATAAGAAAGATGGAGTGATAGAAATTGAGTCTCCACATTCAAGACGAGTCAAAGAGGTGGACCGGAAGCAGCTGATGAGTTGGTGTGATGAAAGAAAGATAAACACCAACATTGAAGATGGAACATGAGCTTTACTAGGTCAAGCTAGTGACGTTAAAAGAGCGCTTTTCTGGGAGGCACCCCAGTAATTTAAGAACATTATTTTATATTGATATTGGTTGTAATTTTTGTAATTTTTGGACATTAGTTTTATGTTGAAACTTTTTGGGTTAGCATCTACTAATGGATGCTAGGTGGTTAAGTATCTACTGAAGGATACTAGGTTTATTAACAGGTTTGTTACACCTACTGATGGGTGTTGGTAAGGTAAAATTGCACCTACTGATGGGTGTTGGTGGATTTTGGGTCAGGCTCGTGAGAGGCAACCCAGTTGGTTTACTATATTTTGTTTGTTTGTTTTGATTCTACTTTAGTTGCATGTTAGGGATTGAATGTATGAGTGATTTAAGAACTTAAATGCATGAAGTGAGTGAGAGGCATGAGAGGAAGGCACCTAGGGCAAGCTAGGAAGAAGGAGAGCATTTCATGCAAGTGCCGCTCAGCGGAAATTACCGCTGAGCGGTAGTTATGCAGAATGGTTTTTTCGGGTTGCCCTTAGCGGGACCCGAGCCCATTAGGGTATTTTTATACTCTAGGGTGCGATTTTGGGTTCATTTTCAGATTTCTTTCTTCTCACACACTTCTAAACACTTTTCTAAGAGTTCTCTACATCTTTCCCTTCATTCCCCTTTACAAAATCCCTCTTCCACTCACTTTCTCACTAGTTTTCCATCTAAGTTTGGGGTGTGGAGAGAGCATTGTTGTTGGGGCTGAGTTCTTCATATTTGTAGAGCATTTTCTACTCATCTAGTATCTCCACCCAAGTAAGTCAAGCATTTTTCATTCTAGGGTTCTTGAAAGCATGAATTGGTATGAATTTGGATCTTTAAAGCATGATTCTTTAGGGATTTTGATTTCTATGCATGATTTGATGAATTAATTGGTATTTGAACCGATTAAAATGCTTGATTTTGGTCTGGAAGTATGAAAATTGCTTGTGGGTGGAGTTAGAGGGGCCTCGACGTCTATAATATTATAGACGTCGGGGCCCCTCCACAACGGACATTTCAGTGGCTGAAAAAGTTAACTCCTCAACTACCCTGTCAGCCACTAAAACGTCCGTTGTGGAGGGGCCCCGATGTCTACAATATTATAGACGTCGGGGCCCCTCCAACGGACGTCTAAAACCCCCGCGAATATCAATATTTAAATCCAAAAGACTTCATATTAGTTATGGCCCCGACGTCTATAATATTATAAACGTCGGGGCCCCTCAGTACCCGTCGTCTAGTGCCATTTATACTAAAACGGCGAACTCGCGAGGAGTTACGCTCACTGTTCATCATCTTCCCCGCGATTTCACTCTCCGGCTTTGCATTTCCAGATGCGTTTTCTCTCTTTTGGACCGTTTAAATTTACTTTTAATCCGATTAAATTGCTCTGTGATAAAATATCTTTGATTTGAACCGATTAAAAATCGTTTTCGATGCGTTTTGGTGCAGTTTCTTGCGTGTTCTTGGGCGGCATTTTTGCTCTTTTTGGCGTACGTTTTAGGTCGTGCACTCCTCGATTTCCCTCCATTTCATTTGGAATCTGCTTTTCAGGTTAGCTTCTTCGTTGATAATTTTTTTGTATGCATCTTATTGGGTTTTGTGTATGCATGTTTTTGACTTTAAGATCTGCATGTGTTATTGGCTTTTGAATATGCATGTATTAGTTGTGTTATTATAATTGACATGTTTGATTATAAGTATCAAATCATTGAGTGAAACTTAGTTCCCGTTTGAAATTTAACACAAACGATTAATCTTTTAATCTATTGTGTTAAATTTTTGAATTGTCCGATTGGACAGTTTGAGAAAATTAATTTTCATAATTTGCAATAACATGTAAGTTGGAGTTTATGGATAAGATTGATAATATTTCGGTTTAGTATTTGTGTTGTTCTCCGGATGCATATTTGATTATGGTCATCGTTGACTACTCTCATTTCGTGTATTTCGGAGACCAATGTGAAATGTTGTCGAAATCTTATCAAATTTATGATGTAGACTTCTTTGCACGTGTCTTAGCAAATTATGAAAAATAATTTTTTTGAATGGGTAGGGCCTAACCTTGTGAGAGTTAAAAACTTAAACTGATGATTTTACGAACATAGTATGGATCGAAGTAGGATGAATGAACGTCGCATCAGGGAAGAATATGATAAAGGTGTTTCGGAGTTCTTGCAATACGTTGAACAAAATGTTAAGTCTGTGAACGGGACATATTTTTGTCCATGTGTTCGTTGTCTTAATCAAATACGGTAAGACTTAGGCAATGTGCGTGACCATCTATTCATGTTCGGCATAATAAGGACTTATACCGTTTGGACTTGGCATGGAGAAGTATTGGACCAGTCTACCACGTCACGAGGAACGGATTATGTGGAAGAATGGATGAGTGATCATTTAGAGGACATGATACGTGATGTCGGTGAAGATAATTTTGGAAGAGCTAATTTGTATGATTTTCTTATAAATGATTCAGAGCAACTGTTGTTCCCCGGATGCTCGAACTTTACACGTCTGTCTGCAACTTTAAAGTTGTTTAGTTTAAAAGCAAGGAATGGATGGACCGATAAAAGTTTCACTGAGTTGTTGGAGTTGTTGAAGGAGATGCTTACAGAAAATAATACTCTACCTATTCGTAATTACGAGGCAAAAAAATTTTATGTCCAATGGGTCTTGAATATCAAAAGATAAATGCTTGTCCTAATGATTGTGTTTTGTACACAAAGGAGTTTGCTTCGCTAAAGTATTGTCCAACATGTGGTTTATCCCGTTTTAAAAAGAAATCTGACAGAAACACTGCTGATGAAGGTAATGATGGTGCACCTACTAAGGTGATGTGGTATTTTCCTATAATACCTATGTTCAAACGTATGTTCTTTGTTAAAGAAGATGCAAAGAACCTTAAATGGCACTTTGACGAAAGAAAGTGCGATAATCTTCTTCGACACCCTACTGATTCACCACAATGGAAAAAGATTGATGAAAAATTTTCAGAATTTGGTGCAGATCCAAGAAACTTAAGACTTGCACTTGCAACTGATGGTATGAATCCTTATAGAAACTTAAGTATCAAACACAGTTCATGGCCAGTTATGTTGATGATTTTGCAATCTTTCTCCTTTGTTGTGCATGAAAAGAAAATGTGTGATGTTGTCCATGATGATATCGGGTCCTAGACAACCTGGAAATGACATTGATGTTTACTTAAAACCTTTAATTGATGATTTGAAATTGTTGTGGGAAGAAGGGGTCGACGTGTTTGATTCACATGTTGAGGAACAGTTCCGTTTGCGTGCAATGTTGTTTTGCACTATAAATGATTTCCCAACGTATGGAAACTTGAGCGGTTATAGTGTTAAAAGGTCATTTTGCATGTCCCATATGTGAAGAAAACACTAGCTACCTTCAATTGAAGCATGGACAAAAGACGGTATATACAAGACATCAAAAATTCCTTCCTCGTAATCACCCTATCGTAGATTGAAAAAAGCATTTAATGGAAGTGCTGAGGATGATGTTGTGTGTAGACCCCGAAATGGTGAAGAGGTGTACAACGAAGTTAAAAACATTGACATTGTGTTTGGAAAACATCATAAAAACATTGACATTGTTCTTTAATGCCATTTGAAAGAAAGTTGTTGACCCTCGAGGTTTAGATGAATTGGGAAATGAAGGAATAAGACTACTATGTCAATTGGAGATGTATTTTCCACCTTCTTTTTTTGATATCATGGTACATTTGATTGTTCATCTAGTCAGAGAAATTCGAATATGTGGGTCGGTCTTCTTAAGGTGGATGTACCCAGTTGAAAGATACATGAAGATCTTAAAGGGGTATGTCAAGAATCAGTATAGACCAGAAACTTCAATCATAGATCGCTACGTTGTAGAGGAAGCCATTGAATTTTGTTCAAGTTATATGCCATCTTGTGAACCAATGGGTCTTCCCAAGAGAAGACATGAAGGAAAATGTGAAGGTAAGGGTGTTCGAGGTGTGAGAATTCAAAGTGTTAGCAGAAAAGAAGTTGACCAAGCTCATTTGTACATCTTAAATAACATTGTTGATGTGATTCCTTACATTTCTGACCACGTTAATGAAATAAAGGCAGCAAACCCAAGAATGAGTGAAAAATGGCATCTTAATGAACATGTGAAAACCTTCTTACAATGGTTTAAGAAAAAGATTCATGCGACTCCACATGTTTCTGAAAGTTTATTGAGGTTATCTCGTGGGCTGAACACAGATGTCATTACATATGGTGGGTACTATATAAACAATATTTCTTTTCAGACAAAGGTAGAAGATGACAAAAATAGAGTTCAAAATAGTGGCGTCACACTACAAGCTGAGGCTGTGCACTTTGCTAGTTCTAAAGACAAAAATCCAATCACAACATCCATGACTTATTTTGGAATAATACAAGAAATATGGGAAGTTGATTATGTCACTTTTAGAGTCCCAATTTTCAAGTGTAAATGGGTTGATATAAATTCTGGTGTCATGACAGATGACTTTGGTTTCACATTGGTAGACTTGAACAAGATGAATTACACTGATGAACCATTTATCATGGCTAGTCAAGCAGGACAAATATTCTACGTAAATGATCCAGCGAATAAAAAATGGTCAGTGGTTTTAGAAGGAAAAAACATGCATGGAAATGATGATGACGATTCTCTTGATATACTTGAGACAACATCTGTTGCATCTAGACCCATTGAAGACCAAGTTGATGACGTTGCCGATGTCATCCAAGCAATTCGTAGTGATCACAATGAAGGGATTTGGGAGAAAACAATATCTTAATAGGTTGTGATAGTTTTTGTATTGACTTTATATTTATGTTCATCATAATTGAATTATTACTAACCTTGTATAATTTTTCAGGTATGTCGGCCTCAGACTCAGGATCGGGACAGACTAGACGTGGTCGAGGCATCACACGATTGGCAGATGTGACATCCGGACGCGTTGATGGGCAGAGGAGACATGTTGACATTGACCCCAGATCAGGTCAGGCATCAGAGCCAAATGCTGATAGGTTTAGGAGTTATTTGGGTAAGTTAGCAAAAAGCCATGTCTCCATCCTTCATGCAACTTGGGATGACGTCCCAGAGGTCGACAAGAACCTCTTATGGCAAGATATTCAGGTATGCTTACTTAAAAGAATTTTGATATACTTATTTCTTTCATCTTTTGTTATCAATAACATGTTTTTTGTTTTAAACAGCAACATTATGATATTCCAAACACAATACAAATTAGAAAGAAAGTGTTATCGCATATAACGATAAGATGGAGGGATTTCAAGACAAGGCTGACACGACTATATGTCTTTGGAGACAGACAACATGAAAATCCATGTTAGCAGTATACCTTCACAGAGGAGGAGTGGATACAGTTTCGTGCATCTAGAGAGTCTGAGGAATGGAAGGTATGTTTCTTAACATCTGAAAAGTCTTTCATTGAGTTCTTATGATTTTACACTTATTTATATACATGGTTTCACAGGGTAAAAGGTTAGCCGCCCAAGAAAGACAAAGGCTAAACGATGCACCACACTTGTTATCACGACGTGGTTATGCAAAATTGGAAAAAAAAAATTAGAAAGTCTAGAGCGGATGCCTTGGGACTTGAGTCGCCGGACCTAGCACCTGCACCTGCTAGGTACGAGCTGTGGAAGGCTGCTCGGACTAAATCTGATGGGAACATGACATCTTCCTCAACTGCCTTGATCTCACAAAGAATTGTAAGTTCAAGTTCTAAACATTGTTTGATTGTGTATCTATCACAGCATGCCTTCTAAGTAACTTGGTTTTTTTATGTGCAGGATGAGTTGGTTGAGCAGCAGACTCAGGGAACATTTGCTGGCCAAGGTAGGGACGACATTCTAACAACGGCCATTGGAAAGCCCGAGTACCCAGGACGTGTACGTGGAGTTCCTGGGGCGATTGGTCTTCGTGACTACTTTGGCCCTACACAGAAAACCACTCAATCAATGAGTCAGGAGGCACTGAGGCAGATGGATCTTCAGTGGGAGGAAAGACTCAACCAAAGCATGAGATCAATGGAGCAACGATTCATGGAGCAGTTACAAGAACAAAAAGAAATACAAAGAGCGCTTGAAGAAAAGCTGCATTCCATGACGCAGGGCAACATGGGGCCCGCTGAAACTCCCACACCACCTCGTGTCAGCACTAGAGGATCATGCTCTGCTGTAGAACCTACTCAGTATAGCGGTCAATATGAGCTGTTGGTTGATGGGGATCCCCCACGCATTGTGGCTGTCGGACGAGTGCTTGAGGGAGGGTAGACTATTCATGGTGTTCCCATATTACCCCACCACGTGCGTGTGACGATTGACGAGATTCGGGATCCCCAAGCTCAGGTGCCTGTACCCACTCCGGAAATTAATTTTGTGGGGGAGGCCATAGGATCATTTATAGCCTGGCCTAGAGCATTGATCATGTCACACATCGCTACTCACTAGTCCAGAAAGGGCTTTAGACGTCCGTTCTTTTGGCCTTTTGACGTCCGACGTTCCCCTGACGTCTATGTGGGTGACGTTGCTCAGACGTCGGGGGGTTCACATCGGACGTCTATATAGACGTCCGATGTGTCAGGCTGGACGTCTATATAGACGTCCGGTGTGGTAGGGCGGACGTCTATATAAACGTCTATAGACGTCCGACAGTGCACTAACCGACATATACTGGGCGTTTTTTTTTTAAAAAATTAATTTATTTTTGCAATAAAACCACACCTGAAAAGCAGAAAATTGTCCCAGAACAATTTTGCAATAATATAAATATGCGTTTCATATAAACAAAGTTCTACTTAATGTAAACTATAATCCACTACCAAAACTATCAACATAAACTTTGAACTAAAACTAAACAATGTTCAACAACAAATAAAACTATTCCTAACTCCATCTTTGCAGAAGATAAGCAGTCCACTCCTGCCTTATCTGTTTAATTATGTCCTCTGGAATAGGCGATGTATTCTTGAAGCGCTGCAAAATTCAAGAAATATTCATTATGGTTTCATATATGTTTGAAGATGAATTTGATTTGTAATGTTTTCAAGGTATACATCATTACCTCATTCCAGTCATCTGTAATGACAGCTCGAATGATGGTCTTAATCCAACACATCACATAGAAGCCACATTCCCATGAATCTAGCTGCTGGTTACACTAAAATGACAAACTAAATAGTTAAGAATTTAGATCATTCAATAACATAGAAAATGAATTAGAAACTATAAATGACTTACAACCTTTGGATACAAAATTTGAACCAGTTGACCACGAGATTTACCAATAACTCTGTACAGATAGAAAACACAAAGTACAATTAATATGACTATATTTATCATAAAAGTTGAAGGTGAACATCAAATTCAAAGTCATTTTTGGAGAAACACTTACCCTTGAAGCATGGTTCTCAAGTCATTTTTCATCCTCCTGTGCAACGAACAAAACCATGTAATTTTACATTGTTTGGGAATGATGACCATCAGCTGCCAGTGCGACCTATCACGAAGGACAAATAGTTATTCAACTAATTAAGGAAACTATAATAATGAACTGACCACATATAACAACACCTACCCCTCAATGTATGGCACAAGGTATACGTCTCTTTTTGACTCATCCATCCATGTTTGCAAATAATGTTGTCTGTTTTGAAGTGTGTTACCAGACGGTTGAGTGGTCTGAGGTTCAACAAATCCGTACATGGAAGACCGACCTTGGTCTAGAACGATTGTGTCCATGTACCTAAAACAACAAAGTTAAGTTGTTAGAAACTATAAGAATGTAAATAAAAGTAATATGAAAGACCAAATTGACTATCTTACATGCACCACAGTTGAATGATGGAAATATTCAACATCTTGTCTCCCCCAATCACCTCCAATGCATCAGAGAATGTGATATAAACTGGCACATGTGGGGGAAGACCAAATACTCTCAAATCCCAGTATAGTTCTAATGATGCTTTCTTCAATCTGGGTAATTTTGTCATTAGCTTTGATAGAGGATCATCCTCCGCTTCAGCCCTCTCATCATCTTCATGTATGATTGTATCATGAATTTGTTGCTTCTGAGGACGTGTGAACTGAAGATAACAATTTACGTCAAAGCGTTATCAACAATTATTTGAAGAATAAACATAGAAATACTAAGGAAAAAGACATTATACTTGTGGAGTAGCGATGTGGGACATGATCAATGCTCTAGGCCAGGCAATAAATGATCCTATGGCCTCCCCCACAAAGTTAATTTCTGGAGTGGGTACAGGCACCTGAGCCTGGGGATCCCGAACCTCGTCAATGGTCACACGCACGTGCTCGGGTAATATGGCAACACCATGAATAGTCTGCCCTCCCTCAAGCACTCGTCCGACAGCCACAATGCGTGGGGGATCCCCATCAACCAAAAGGTCATATTGACCGCTATACTGAGTGCGGTCTACAGCAGAGCATGATCCTCTAGTGCTGACACGAGGTGGTGTGGGAGTTTCATCGGCCCCCATGTTGCCTTGCGTCATGGAATGCAGCTTTTCTTCAAGCGCTCTTTGTATTTCTTTTTCTTCTTGTAGCTGCTCCATGAATCGCATTTCGCATTGGTCTCCGAAGTACACGAAATGAGAGTAGTCAACGATGACCACAATCAAATATGAATCCATAAACTCCATTTGACATGTTATTGCAAATTATGAAAATTAATTTTCTCAAACTGTCCAATCGAACAATTCAAAATTTAACATAAACGATTAAAAGATTAATCGTTTGTGTTAAATTTCAAATGGGAACTATGTGTCACTTAATGATTTGATACTTATAATAACACAACTAATACACATAATCAAAAGCCAATAACACATGCATACCTTAGAGTAAAAAACATGCATACACAAAACTCAATTACATGCATACAAAAAATTTTCAACCAACAAGCTAACCTGAAAAGTAGATTCGAAACGAAAGGGAGGGAAATCGAGGAGGGAACGGCCTAAAACGTAGCCCAAAAACAGTCAAAGAAGCCGCCCAATAACACGCAAGAGACTGCACCAAAACGCACCAAAAACGATTTTTAATCGGTTCAAATCAAAGATATTTCATCATAGGGCAATGTAATCGGATTGAAAGTAAATTTAAACGGTCCAAAAGAGAGAAAACGCACCTGGAGGACCAATGCCGCAGACAGAGTTCGCGTTCGCGGGGAAGACGATGAACAGTGAGCGCAACTGCTCGCGGGTTCGCGATTCCCATATTAATACTGTTAGACGTCCGGTACTCTAGGGCCCGGACGTCTATAACATTATAGATGTTCGGGCCATAACTAATATGACGTCTTTGGGGATTTAAAATTGATATTCGCGCGGGGTTTTAGACGTCCGTGGAAGGGTCCCGGACGTCTATAATATTATAGACGTCCGAGCCCCTCCAGAACGGACGTCTAAGAGGCTGAAACAAATGAACGTTTCAACTCCTTTGTCAGCACATTAAACGTCCGTCCTGGAGGGACTCAGACGTCTATAATATTATAGACGTCCGGCCCCCGATATGATAACAGTTGAAAAACTGTTATTTTCATGCTTAAATTTGATACTAAAAGCAACCTTTAACACTTAGAAACTAGCTTGAAATCATG
>JAHCHA010012613.1:16065-38864 GCA_027742795.1 Vigna hirtella
AGACGTCTAAGAGGCTGAAACAAATGAACGTTTCAACTCCCCTGTCAGCCATTAAATGTCCGTGCAGGAGGGGCACAGACGTCTATAATATTATAGACGTCCGTCCCCCATTCCCACGGACGTTTAAGGCGCTTAAGACAATTAATTCTTCAACCACCCCTGTCAGCACCCTAAACGTCCGATATCGGGGGCCGGACGTCTATAATATTATAGACGTCTGAGCCCCTCGTGCACGGACGTTTAATGGCTGACAGCGGAGTTGAAACGTTCATTTGTTTCAGCCTCTTAGACGTCCGTGCCCTCACACGGACGTCTATAATATTATAGACGTCCGTCCCCCCCCCACAACGGACATCTAGATTTTCACTTATTTACGAATATGCCACTGGTCAATTATTTACGTTGGGGCAGTTGTGGACGGACGTCTATGGGGTGACGTTAAAGGCCATTTCTGCACTAGTGACTCCACAGGTATTCTCTAACGAGGAGAGCATCATTAGAACTATACTAGGATTTGAGAGTATTTGGTCTGCCCCCCCACGTGCCAGTATATATCACATTGCCTAATGCATTGGAGGTGATTGGGGGAGACAGGATGTTGAATATTTCGATCATTCAACTGTGGTACATGTAAGATAGTTAATTTTGTCTTCCATATTTCTTTTTGTTTGATTCCTATAGTTTCTAACAACTTAACTTTGTTGTTTTAGGTACATGGACACAATCGTTGTAGACCAAGATCGATCTTCCATGTACGGATTTGTTGAACCTCAGACCATTCAACCTTCTGGTAACACACTTGAAAACAGACAACATTATTTGCAAACATGGATGGATGAGTCAAAAAGAGACATATACCTTGTGCCATACATTGATGGGTAGGTGTTGTTATATGTAAAAGTCCATTATTAAAGTTTCCTTAATTACTTAGTTAAATAACTATTTGTCCTTCGTGATAGGTTGCACTGGCAGCTGATGGTCATCATTCCCAAACAATGTAAAATTATATGGTTTTGTTCGTTGCACAGGAAGATGAAAAATGACTTGAGAACCATGCTTCAAGGCTAAGTGTTTCTCCTAAAATGACTTTGAATTTGATGTTCACCTTAAACTTTTATGATAAATATAGTTATGATAATTTTACTTTGTGTTTTCAATCTGTACAGAGTTATTGATAAATCTCGAGGTCAACTAGTTCAAATTTTATATCCAAAGGTTGTAAGTCATTTATAGTTCTAATTCATTTTCTATGTTATTGAATGATCTAAATTCTTGACTATTTAGTTTGTCATTTTAGTGTAACCAGCAGCAAGATTCATGGGAATGTGACTTCTATGTCATGTGTTGGATTAAGACCATCATTCGAGTTGTCATTACAGATGACTGGAATGAGGTAATGATGCATACCTTGAATACATTACAAATCAAATTCATCTTTAAACATATATGAAACCATAATGAATCTTTCTTCAATTTTGCAGTGCTTCAAGAGTACATCTCCTATACCAGAGGACACAATTAGGCAGATAAGGCAGGAGTGGACAGCTTATCTTCTGCAAAGATGGAGTTAGGAACAATTTTATTTGTTGTTGAACATTACTTAGTTTTAGTTTAAGTTTATATCTTGATAGTTTTAGTATTGGATTATCTTGATAGTTTAAGTTTATATTGTTCTGGGACAATTTTCTGCATTTCAGGTGTGGTTTATTTGTATGGACACATATAGATAAATCTAGACATGAAGAAATTCTCCCAATAGTAATATTGCCTAGACATAGGGATAGGAGGATTGGTTGCCTTTAAGCTTCTATCCGAATGTAATGCATGAATAATTGTTAGGGGGACAAGACATTGTAAACTAGTGATTAGGAGTAGGCTTCGTTTGCCGAGACATCGGGTTTAAGGTAAATTAGAAAGTGGCATTAACATTAATGAAGAAAGATTAATTCTTGAATACATGAGAGTGGATAGGATTAATTGAAAACCCCAACAACATCATCATTCCATATATTTCAATGACGTTTTGCTTCTTTTGTCCAATTGATCAATACATGTATTCATATTTACTTTTTAGTATTTGGATTTAAATCTACAAGAATTCGTTCACCAGTCTAATTTAATGAACAAATCACATAACTGTTTAGGTCGTGAGTCCTTTGGGAAACGATACTTGGTCCTACCATTTATTTATTACTTGATACGATTCAGTTACACTTGCCGAGGGTTAACAAGTTTTTGGCGCCGTTGCCGGGGAATAAAAATTTGTTTATCAAGTTTTTGGTGACGTTGCCCGGGACTCGTGGTTTAACTATTCTATTTGTGTGATTATTGATTAAATTTGACTTGATTTTTATCTTTTTATCTTTTTGTTCTTTTTATCTTTTTGTTTATCTTTCTATTTTTTTATTTTTATTTTTATCTTTCTATTTTTTTAGTTTATCTTTTCTATTTTGTGCTAACAATTGTTTCTAGGGTTTTGTGTTCTTGTGTATGCAGGATACCATTAGGACAAGGAGCAAGAAAACTTCGAATCCGAACTTCTAGAGAACTATTTCCTTCTCCGGAAACACTTCTACAACCCTCACCACAAAGATCTAACCAGAGTACTGAAGAGATGGCTGAAGAGAACAATGTTAGACGTACTCTAGCGGATTACACCACTGTTGTTGGCCCTCATCACTTTAATAGCATTGCTAGGCCGAGGGTCAATGCTGCAAACATGGAGGTGAAACCAGCATTGATATAATTGGTCAAGAGCAACCAATTTAATGGGCTATAACATGAAAGTCCATATGAGCATCTTACCACATTCAACGAGATTTGCAATACTGTAAAGATCAATGGTGTTCCAGATGAAGCAATAAAGCTTAGTTTGTTTCCTTTCTCATTGGGAGGCAATGCTAAGTTATGGTTGAATTCTTTTCCAAAGGAAAGCTTTACTGAATGAGAAGCCGTGGTTTCAAAGTTTCTAAACAAATACTTCCCACAATCTAAAATCAACAAAGGGAAGCAAGATATTTCTTGTTTTAGACAAGGCATGGAGGAGACGCTAGGTCAAGCCTGGGATAGATACAAGAGCTTATTGAGAAAGTCGCTCACTCATGGCTTTGACGAAGCAACTGTAGTGATTCTTTTCCTTGGAGGTCTTGGTTCACAAACCAAGTTGATGCTAGATGCCTCAGTTGGAGGTAATATTAAATGCAAGACTCCAGAGGAAGCCACTAAATTTATTGACAACATGGCTACAAATGATAATGAGCTGGATAATGAGAGAGAAGCTCCAATTCAACAGAAGGGAGTTCTACAATTGCAATCAAATGATGCCTTGCTTGCACAGAACAAAATCATAACTCAACAGTTGGAGAATCTGACAAAAACACTATCTCAGTTGCCAAAGGAGCTAAAGAATGTTGCACAGGTTCAACAACAACTTTGTGAACTGTGTGGTGGTGACCATATCAATGGTCAATGCGCTTTTCCAGTGGAGGCTTTAGAAGACGTAAATTTCATGGCCAATCAATTTCCATACCGCCAAGGGAATTACAACCAAGGGTGGAAACCGTACCCAAGCATGGGTCAAGGTCAGAATGGACAAGCTAGACAAACAGGACAATGCAATAGGCCTCAGCAGCAACCACCAATATGGAAACAAGTATCTGCATTAAATGAGAAATATTCAAAGCTTGAAGAAACTCTTCAACAATTTATTCAGGTGACCCTCTCCAACCATAAAAGCACTGAAGCTGCAATTAGAAATTTGGAGATACAGATTGGCCAAATATCTCTTATTGAAAGGATTGGTGATCTTGAAGTCAAGCCCACAAAGGTGACTTTGCTAATGGCGGATGCATCTTCAAAGAAACCCTATGGTGTGGCGGAAGATGTGGTGGTTTGCATAGACAAACTAAAATTCCTAGTAGATTTTTATGGTGATGGAGATGAAGGAGGATGAGAAGGTCCCAATCATTCTTGGAAGACCGTTTATGGAAACGACAAATGTAATAATCAATGTGGATGATGGGATGTGATAACAGTTAAAAAACTGTTATTTTCATGCTTAAAATTGATACTAAAAGCAACCTTTAACACTTAGAAACTAGCTTGGAATCATGCTTTTGTTTATATTTTTGGAAATATGAGAGTTGGACAGGTTTATGCTTGATTTCAGTGTTTTATGCAGGTTTTAAGGTGAATTTGATGAAAGAAGTGAAGAAGGATAGAGATGGAATCAGAAAAGAACTCAAAAAGTGCAAAAGAAGAGAAGTTGAAAGTATCGCTCAGTGCCATTTTACCGCTAAGCCGCACTACTTAACACTCGTTGGCACCGCTGAGGGGTGAAAGTGCAGCTGAGGGGAAGAATTCAACACACGCACTTACCGTTGAGCGGTATTTTACCGCTGAGCGCCATTATTTTGGGCTTGGGCCTACTTTTCTGTAATTTTTAGAATAGTATATAAGCTTTAGGACGTCCTAGGGTTTGTATCTTTGAAAGAGTACGAAGCAAACACACACCTTTCAACCTCTTGGAGTAAGATCTTGGATGCTAAGGCTACCTACTCAACTTTCTAGGGTTCTATCTTTCACTCTTTCATTGTATTTCATCTAGTTTCATCATGAATATGGTGAACTAAACTCTTTTTGTTGTTGGGGAATCAATGTAATCTTTTGAAGCTCTCATATATGGAATTTTGTGTTTAAACATCATATTTATGATACATGCTTTCTTTCATCATTAGTTAGGGTTTTTCCTCTTTGCTCAAAGCATGCATTGTTTAACTCATTCGATGTCATGATTATTGGTTTTATTGATATGGACACATACGGTAAAATCTAGATCCGGAGAAACTCTCCCAACAGTAGTATAAACCTAGACATAGGAATATGATGGTTGGTTGTCGTTAAGCTTCCGTTCACTATAATGCATGATTAATTGCTAGGGAGAGAAGACATTGTAAACTAGTGATTATGATTAGGCTTTCTTCGCCGAGACATCTGGTTTAAGGTAATTTAGAGAGTGGCATTAACATTGATGAAAAGAATGATGAATTCCTAAAATATATGAGAGTGGATAAGATGAAATTGATTGCCCCAACAACATACTCATCCACATATTTCATTTCACGTGTTTTGTTTCTTCTTTCCCATTGATCATCACAAGCATACATGTTTACTTTTTGTCTTTTGCATTTGAAACTTATAACAATTTGTTCTCAAGTCTTAAATAATCAAGAAATCATATAACTAACTAGGCCGTGAGTCCTTTGGGAGAACGATACTTGGTCTTACCGAGTTTATTACTTTATACGATTCGGTCACACTTGCCGAGGGTTAAACAAGTTTTTGGCGCCGTTTTTCGGTGTCATAAATTTTTCATCAGGATGATAAAGCTTCAAGACCGAGGAGAAAAGGTGATCTTTAATGTCTTCAAAGGGGAGCAGCAGATTCAAGAGAAGGAAGCTAGTCATAAAGCTGCATGTAAGGATGCACCCTTGACTAGTTCAAAAGCTGCAAAGCCGGTCTTCAAAGGTAAACATTGTTTCTTGTCACAGGTTAGGGAAGAAGAAAAAGATGGCAAAGGAAGGAAGGTTCATGATGACTTGATCCAGGCACAATTCAAACTTGGTACACCAGTAAGATTCAAGAACAAGTTGTAGGTTGTGCAAGACTATAAAAAGAATGGAGTGATAGAGATTGAAGCTCCATATTCAAGGAGAGTAAAAAAGGTGGACCGAAAACAACTGATGAGTTGGTGTGATGAAAGAAAGAGGAATACCAACATTGAAGATGAAACTTGAGCTTATTGGGTCAAGCTAATGACGTTAAAAGAGCGCTTATTGGGAGGCACCCCAGTGATTTGAGAACATTAATTTCTTTGATTTTGGTTATGTAATTTTATAAACTTTGGGACATTGATTTATGTTGTTTGAGATTTTATGGTATAGCATCTACTGATGGATGCTAGGTGGGTGAGTATCTACTAAAGGATACTAGGTTTGTTTACACCTACTGATGGGTGTTGGTAAGAAAGATTTGCACTTACTGAAGGGTGCTGGAGGATTTTGGGTCAGGCTCGTGACGTTAAACAAGCGCTACCTGGGAGGCAACCCAGTTGATTTACTTTATTTTTGTTTATTTGTTTTGATTCTGCTTTAGATGCATGATAGGGATGGAATGTATGAGTGATGTGAGAACATAAATGCATGAGGTGAGTTAGAGGCAGGAGTATAAGACACCCAGGGCAAGCTAGGAAGAAAGAGAGTAGGTGCCGCAAATGCCGCTCAGCGATAATTACCGCTGAGCGCGAATACTGCAGAGTTGGGTGGACTGGTTTGGTTCAATTGGGCTCAGCGAGATTAGGCCCATTAGGGTATTTTTATAGCCTAGGGCGCGACTTTGCTTCTATTTTTAGATCTCTCTCTTCTCACACACTTTCAAGCACTCTCCAAAGAGTTCTCCTCACTTTTCCCTTCTTTCCCCTTCACAAAACCTCTCTTCCACTCAATTTTGCACCAAGTTTTAATTCAAGTTTGGGGTTTGGTGAGAGCATTGCTGTTGGGGGCTGATTTCTTCACATTCCTAGAGCATTTTTTACTCATTTAGCATCTCCACCCAAGTAAGTACAAGCATTTTCCATTCTAGGGTTTTGAAAGCATGAATTGGTATGAACATGGTTGTCTAAGCATGATTCTTAAGGGATTTTGATTTTTATGCATGATTAGATGAATTAACTGCTATTTGTACTGATTAAACTGCTTAATTTGGGTCTGGAACTAGGAAGAATGTAGGTCGGTGGAGATTAGGAGCATTTTTGCAAGATTTTGACAAATCTGCAGAGTCGCCGCTCAGCGGAAATTTCCCCTGAGCGCGATTCTGGTAGAGTTTTTTTTTATGCTTCTTTTGGCTGCTGGCTTGCTGTATAAGTTGCGCTGAGGGGTTTTGATTGCTCTTAGCGGTGATAGGACTGATCTTAGGGTGTTGTTTGTGGTTTACTAATGCCTAACAATATGTCCTGTGGTTTTGTGAATTGTGTTTGATGTAGGGATGACCTCCTCATCGGGCAAGAGAATCAAGACTATAGGATCCAAGAGGAAGGATAAGGAGCCAGAACGCTCCTATGCCAATAAGTTCATCCCGCAAGCATGAGCGCCACTTCAAAGTTGTCCAAGATAGGAGGCTATTAATGGAAAGGAAGGCTGGACTAATACCTGACTTTGCTCCACAGTTTGGGGAGCAATTGGAGAGCAGGAACTGGGGGAGGCTAGCCACTTACCCTACACCAGCTAACATAGCAGTGGTGAAAGAATTTTACACCAACGCAAGAAGGTTGGGTGATCATCCTGCTGAGGATTATTTGAGCTACGTTAGAGGCCACGCTATTCAGTATGACCCTGATTCAATTAATAGATTTTTAAATACTGAATGGGCTGGTGAGCAGTGTCAGTTTGCTCTAAATATGGAAGAAGGAGCATACTTTGGTGATGTGGAAAGTGTGCTATGTGTGCCTGGTGGACACTTTTAGAGAAACAGGAATGGTGCTGTCGTGAACATCAGGAGAGTTGATCTGACTCCTTTAGCAAAGTATTGGATGGCATTTTCTCATGCAAACATCCAGCCATGCTCACATGTCTCAGACATTACTGTCAGCAGGGCGCTTCTTTTGTACTGTGTGCTTAGGGCTATGTTAACAAATGCATGATGTTGTGATTGTGATTATGATGCTAAGCAGGATGTGTGTGGAATGTTGAATGAGCCTATATGTGAGGTTTTGAACTCCAGAGTTTTTGTGAATGAATGTTATTACATTGAAAACATGAATGACTTTTCCCAGGTTTCTATGATTGAATTACTTGCTTGTATGTGTCATATGATCAAGGCCATCTGTTGTTACCCTTTATTAGCCAAATGATTTTAGCCCAATAAAAGAGAGCACAATGTGTTCTATCCTTTGAACCCTTAGCTTTGAACATGACAGAAAATCCTTTTTGAAAAACTTTACCTTGAGTTAAGTTGAAGATATCTTGTGGTATTGATAAATGTTCAAGTTTGGGGTTGTTGGATGATTTAAAAAAGGGAATATGAAAAGCATTTAGCTAAGCATGTGAAAAGTAAAATGAAAAGGAAAGAAAAGAAAGAAAGAGAAAGGCTCAATGCAAAAGAAAGTTGGGAAGAAGGAAGAATGATTGTGTTTAGATGATTCACTTAACTCAAGGATTTTGTAATCTAGAAAAACCAATTTTCTTGTTAGCCCAGCCACATTATAAACCATAGAAAAGTCCTTGTGATGATACTTTCTTGTGAATGTGTTTGATTGTGGTTAATTGAAAGACAAAGTTAATTCATGTGACATTGTGATAGTAGAGTGAAGGAGTGACCTCTTATACACATGTGTGTTTTTGAGTGATAGAAAAGTGGCATTAACATTAATGAAGAAAGATGAATTCTTGAATACTTGAGAATGGATAGGATTAATTGAAAACCCCAACAACATCATCATTCCATATATTTCAATGACGTTTTGCTTCTTTTGTCCAATTGATGAATACATGCATTCATATTTACTTTTTAGTATTTGCATTTAAATCTACAAGAATTCGTTCACAAGTCTAATTTAATCAACAAATCACATAACTGTTTAGGCCGTGAGTCCTTTGGGAAACAATACTTGGTCTTACCATTTATTTATTACTTGATACGATTCGATTATACTTGCTGAGGGTTAACAAAAGTATGCCAGTTTTGCTAGTAAAGAAGAAGGATGAATTAAAGTAGAGCATGATGAACGTCTAAGAGTAGTGTTCGGCGTGTTAAGGAAAAATGAGTTGTATGTAAAATTGGTCAAGTGTGAATTCTGGATGAATGACGTGCAATTCTAGGACTTATGTCGGCTATGATAATCCATAAGTAGGGTTAAGTTGAAAGCTTGTGGAACTTAAGATTTCAAGTGAGGTTAAAACCGAACGGCATTAGATGTTTCAGTTGGAAGTAGTAAGTGAACCGTTCGGCAAGGATCTGAGTTAAGCAGTTGGCAAATGTTGAGTTGTAGATTTTCAGAGAACCGATCAGTAGTGATACAAGGAAAGATTTTGCGTTAGGAACGGTTGGTACTTTGAAAATTCAGCCAAAGGATTGGTGTTCCTGATAATAGAGCAATTAAGAGATTTATTCTTTAGAAATGACATCATAATCATTTTAGTATGAGTCAAGGCATGATTAAAATATATAAGGATCTCAAGAAAATCATTTTTGGTAGTCTAGTACGAAAGAAGACGTTGTTCGATTAATGGGTAGCATGTCAGAAGGTGAAGGTAGAGCTTTAAAGATCGAATGACAATGGGATAGAATTACCAAGAACTTAGCCAATCACCTTTACTGTTCGGTCATAAGGCCATAATGTTATTAAGTTATTAAGGGCTGGTTGACCAAGAAGTGCTTACTTTATGGTCATCAATTGAGAAGTCAAAATAAACTATTCGTTCAACTCTACACCAGAAAAGTAGTTTGGGTGCTTAGAGTTACGTCTTGTGTCGTTTCAGGCAGGGATTCAAGTTCACCTCTCGGTTTTGGCAATCATTGTAGAACGAGTTGGGCAGCTAGTTGCAGATTTGTTCAGCTTATCATTTCAAGGCGAACGGTAAATTATGAGAGCACGATCCATACACTTGAAGATCCGTACGGATGTGTGTATCGGATTATTTAGGATTCAAAGATGGAGTACTACCGATTAGCGTAAATAAAGAAGAGAATATTAGAAAACGATCCCTGGGAAACCTCGTTTCTCCCACTGACCTAAAGGCTTAATCTTTACCTAAAACCTAAAACATCTTATTACTTTTCCTCGACCTACTCAGTAAATTTTTATACTCTCTCTCCCCTGAGTAGCTAGCAAATTTTTCCACTATTTCATTTTCCTAACGTTTTCTGTATTGGAATTGGTTGTTTAAATGTATGCATGTATGATTGAAAGATTGTGTTGATTTGTATGTATGATCAAGATCCTGTGAATTGTTTGGTTTTCTTTTGCTGAAATGGTGTTCGGTTGGTACTTGGTTGGAGAAAGTGAATGAGAGGAATTGAGAAGTTGAAGCTAAAATTGAAATTTGGTAATGAATTGTGTCTGAGCATGTTTAGTTAGATTGGTTAGAGTGTTTAAGTTCTTCGATAGGGTTTCGGAAGTGAGAAATCTGACTTTGGGTTCTTGGGTTCTTTTTCTATGTATTTTAAGGAGAAATCTGTCATGAAACTCTTTAGATTAGTGTTATTGAAGTTTAAGTATATCCAATTAGGTGTGTATCGATATACGATTCAAGTTGTGAGGATTTGAAGTTAGCCAAAGTGTTTAGAAATGGTCATGTTGAGTGTTGTTCATAATTCTGCAGAATTATGCAGAATTATGTAGAATACTGAAATGGTTAGTGTTGACCGTTCGGCCTTCTTCTACGTTAGATTATTAATTGGGTTTGATTTCTTTGAAGTCCTCCCAGTTCATGACCATTCGGCCTTAGTAGCGCTTGGTCTCGGTAGTGCTTGTTCTGTACTATCGCTCGGTCTCGGTAGTGCTCGGTCAGATGCCAACACTCGGTCTTAGTAGTGCTCGGTGATGCACTAAGCACTCGGTCTTGTACTAGCCGTTATGCTAGTGATAGCGCTCGGTCATGTACTGTCTTGGTAGTGCTCAGTCTTGTACTAGCGCTCGTTCTTGGTAAGTGCTTGGTCTTGGACCAAGGCTCGATCAATATAGTGCTCGGTCTTGTACTGGCACTCGATCTTGGTAGTACTCGGTCTTGTACTAGCACTCGGTCTGGAGAGTGCTCGGTCTTGCACTGGTACTCGGTTTGGTATTTGTGTTCGGTCTTAACTACGTTCGGCCTCTGATGTGCCTTACCTGTTAACGATCTTTCGGTCTCTCTTAGTGGTCGATCCTAAATAGTGTACGACCACTTCTTTAGTCTTATCTGTTATGAACTGTTCGGTCCTGTCCTTTGGGAGGTGAGTAACCGTTCGGTCTCCACCAGTCACAGAGTGTTCAGTCTAAGCCGATAGTGTTCGGCATAAGGTAAAAACGTAACTCTAGTTTTCAGTTGTTCTAGTATTCGGTCCTAAAATTGTGCTAGGCTCATGCTTAAGTCTTGCTCTTAAATGACCGTTTGGTTAATTTAGTATGTAGGGAAAGTTTCTCCCGTTTAGTCGTATTCAAGAATGTTGGTTGTTTTACTGATCAGTTTGATTATACTTAAATGTGATATGAATGGAATAATATGGATATGAAGAAGTATGATGTTATTTGTATTATATGGATATGAACGAGTGTTCCAAGGAGGAATATCTCAAAAATGGTTATGGAATTGTAAAGTATGAATATGGTCAGACTAAGCTGTCGTTCATCCTGACATTCTAAAGGTCACCAAGTCTCAAGTAGAGAATGGTGGCGCATGTGGTGAGAATAGCAGGAGGCCTGGTTGCGTATAGCTTGGGGTTCCAACTATCGGACTAAACTCATGTGTAGACTTGGGTTTCTAGCTACAGTGAGGGATGAAAGGCTAACGTCGTGTGGCGGCTTGGGTTTCCAGTTATGGTAATTCTGATGATTTTCTAGATTACCTTTCCACGAGTGCCAGAACGTCGTAGCTACATAATTCAAACAGTCCGGACAATCAGAGTTAAGTGAACAGTCAATGCATGAGAGACTTATTGATTTATATCAGATTTATGTGAGTTATCTATTTACATAGGTAATTAAATTACACTAGCTTACCCTTATTTTCCTGTCTTGTCATGTTGTCCGTTCGGTCGTCCTTATCTTTGCGATGATCACCTTGTGGGTGTGAGCAGAAGGTGCAGAAGCTTCTCTGGAGCAGGCGCTAGCAGAAGAGGATGGTCTCCGCTAAGAGTAAGATCATTCGGTCTTGACTTTTTTTTGGTATTTAGTATAGGACCGTTCGGTTAATACACTTCTTGTATGACCGATCGGTCTGCCCTTTTGGGTTGTATCAGTGTAGGTTTTTGTAAAGTTTTAAATTTATGGTTATTTTAGGATAACTGTAAGTTAAACTTTATTTCCTGTAACTATTCTATTCTTATTGTAAATGTAAGTACTCTTGAATATAGTTTGTAGCTATATTTTTGGGATGTTGCACAAATTTTGCCATCCTATCTGAACACTTCTTATCCATGCACTGAACATGAATCTGAGCTTGTGTTTGATATTGTTTCTAAATTTGAACTTGATTAATGTTCTGAGGGTATATATGAGGTTCAGCCTGTTACATTGGGATTGGGTGTTATAGCTCAGCATATAGATTCTTTGGAGCCACCATGCACTAACCTTATTGCAGGAGGTACACATGAATTTGACCAGCAAACACCCACGGTGGAAGACAAAGGTGCGAGCCTACAAAATAGCTTGAATATCAATAGGCACCGACTGAACCCGTTCATCAACAATAACTTCTTCTTAGATCCAGCTGTGGAGGAAATCTCCCTACTTGATCAAATTTGAAGGATGAAGCAGTTCCTCCTCAAAACTCCATTGCTGGATCCAATGGTGGAAGACATCTCCCTGATAGTCCAAAATTGGCAACTTCCACCATGACCAGAGGAGTTTTCTTTTCCCTTTCCCTACTTTTATTGCACTTGTCCATGATCTGTTCACTGTTCTGATTTTTTATCTTATGCTTATGACACACTGAGGACATTGTGTAGTTTAAGTGTGGTCTATTAGGGGAGATTTTGATTTTTCTTTGTTAGTTTTTGTTTTGATTTTGATTTTTCTTTATTAATTTTTGTTTTCTTTGTTAAATTTTTTCTATTTTAGGTTGTTTTTGTCGTGTCTTGTATACAGTTTTGCATGATTCTCTTCATTTTTGGATTTTGTTTAAGTTGTAGACTCATCTTTCACTTCACTTTATTGATACTTATGGTTTGAAATTCTTGCTTTTCTTTGCATGGGAAGATGATTATGATGTTTGAGAGGTTGAATTGATTGTGACAAATACCCTATGTGAGATTTGAGCCACTTCATGTTCTTTCTTGTGTGATGTATCTCTTGATTGCTTGCACATATTCCTTGGCTTAACTCTTTTTGATAATTCTTTATGGATATGCATGTTTGGAAGTGATAAAGGCAGTTTTGTTCTTGAGCCTCTCTAGCCAAATAAGCCTCCCTTGTTTTGATCCTTTGATAACCCCTTTGAGCCTATACTTTTCCCCTGTTCTTGGGGATTCTGATGAATTGGCTAGTTGGTTCCTCTTCTTGTTTTGTTTTTGTAAATATGATGTGTATCTTGTCTCTTACAGTTGTGTCTTAAAGTGAGAGAAAAGAAAAAAGAGACAAGATGAGAACAGAAAAGAAAAAAAAATAGATAGAGAAAAATGAAAAAAAAAATTGTGAATAATGGAGTCAAGAAGAGGATTGAAGTAGAGGTTTGGGTGTGATTTCATTGCATTTTCACTTGTTCCCCATTGCTCCTCTATTCTTTTTGGGTTGTACCTACTTATCCATATTTTATCCTCCCTTGTCCTTGGCCCCATTACAACCATGAAAAGACCTTTTGATTTGAACATGCATATGTTTTGAGTGTTGATATTAGAGGCTTGTCAAGTTTGTTTGTTGCTTGCTTTCTTGAGTGCATTGAGTTGAAATTCTTTACCTAGACACTTGAGAGAAATAGTGATAGTGCATCTGTGAGGTTCTATTGTTTTTGATTCATCTCTTGAGCTGATTGATCATTTTGCCATGTTTTGAATAGCTTGGATGACTTCCATGAGTATCTGCATTCTTTGATTATCTGTGTGAAGGATGTTGTCTACTCCTTTTCTTTTTCCATAATCATTGAGGATTGTGTAAATCTATTTTGTGTCTTGTGTGTCTTTTCGTTTTTGTCTCCGGATGTTGTGTCACACTCTTGATGTATTTAGAATGGTTCCTTGTTCTGCATCTTGATTTTGCCCAAGAGTGCAAAAGACTAAGTGTGGTCTATTTTGATGAGTCATTATTTTCTACTACTAACTTAGATTTATGCACCATATTGTGTTAGTAAATTGTGTTTAATTCTCAATTTTTATATCATTTTTAACTATTTGGGCTTAATTTCAAGAATAATTCTTATTTTAATTAATTTGAATTATTTGGGCTTAATTATTTCAATCATTTTGTGTAGGACAATCACTGTTTAAAGGTTGAGTAAGGATCTGCTGGAGACGGCGGAACGGTCTTTTGAAGGCTTGTCTGAATGGTCCGTGACCGAACGGTCTTGGAACCATGACCGAACGGTCTGTGAAATACATGACCGAACGACAATCAACTGTAGTCTTGTGGTCGTACGGTCTACTGAATACCTACACCGTATGGTCTGTTAAAGCCTTGACCGAACGATCTTCTGAAGGCTTGACTGAATTGTTAGAGAAACATCCAAAATTGATGACCGAAAATTCTGATGAAGTCTGCACCAATCAGTTCATGAGCCTGCAATGAATGACCGAGCACTACTCTACCGAACGGTCTATTGAAGGATTGGCCGAACGGTTTGTGGAATCCCAGCTCAACTATTGAATAGAATGGGTGAGCATCACAGAACCGAACGGTATGTGGACGCATATACCGAACGGTCTGTGAAAGCTTACACTGAATGGCCGAACACTGTTGAACCGAACGACAAAGCCTTAGTGCATGTGTTCCTTGAACCGAGTGGTCACAAGCGAGCTATAGAGCATTGATGAACCGAACGGTCAGATGCAGTAACCAGAGGAACTCAACAGTAGTGTTGGAAGGACATTCTAGGACTTCAAGAGGATGGGCACGTCAATAGTGTAGCATTTTAAAAGGTCATTGGGTCAAACTTTAGGACTTTGGGCCCAATTGTAGGTCATTTTGTAGGACAAGCCCATTAAGAGGGTATTTTTGGTCTTTTGGTTATATAAAAACCCTAAAAGCAGATTTCTCTACAAGTCTCCTAACCGCCACTCACGTTTCTGTTCTTGGGGAGCATCTTCTTCCTCCTCCCCCTTTGGGGAGGTTTAGGTTTTGTTTCTTTTTTAATTTCATGTATTGAATCTTGTGTACATTACAATTTAAGAGTTGAAATCTTTATAGTATGATATCTAGGCCGAACGGTTAGCATCCAAGACTGATCGGTCTATCTTTTGTAACAGCGCTTGTCACCCCAACAACGCTCGTCAGCCTGGTCAAACCACAACAGCGCTCGTCAACCAGACAATGCTCGTCAGCCAGGTTAAACCACGTCAGTGCTCGTCAATTATGTATTATACCTAGTAGATACCGAACGGTCATACACTCAGCACTGTTCGGTCACCACTATAGCCAATAAGGGCAATCGGTTTTATTAAAATTGGGCCACAATTGGGCTAGTGCTTATTGGGCCAAGTGTCCACTGGATGATTGAAATAGTCAAAGATATTCATAAAGCTGTTTATAAGCAACTGTCCGGATTTTAAGGGAAGTCTGTATTCAACCGCCCGAATTTCAAGGTAAGTCTGTTTGGCTTGTGACAACTTATAAATACAAGGTCAGGGATATCAACCAGGTAGGCTCAATTCACACTCCAAAACGTTCCATTCACGATCTACTGAGTTCACAATACTCAATCACAGTGAATACAAAACATTAATCTTTGAGCAACAACACTTTCAACAAACGCCTAACTTGAGCGTCGGAGTGCCTTTGTAGGTACCTCCCCCCCTCGGCTCGGACTTGAAGAACTTGGAGCAGGAGCTTCAGAGGTCAAAAGAAGGAAAGCCACGTCAGAAAGGTTAGTGTCTCGACCCCACAAACTTTCCACCGAAACAAAATCATTGCTGCATCCACTTTTCAGTTTCATTTTACTGTTCACTGTCTTCGTCCCTATTGCATTTTACTGTTCATCATCATCTTCATGCTTTGCTGCGTTCTGGTTTCGTGTTTATTGTTCATTTCGTTTTTCAATTGTTGCTTCGTTCTTATTTGGTGTTTCTGGACTTGCGTTTTGTGTTTAAGTTAATTTAGTGCATTCTAATTCAGAGCCGTTACGTTTCCTGCAATTTCATTTTCTGTGTTTTCTGCACTGTTCCAGCGTTTTGTTTCTACAAATTTCGTTTCTGTTGCGTTTTGATTTTTGCATGATTAATGTTTCTGCTTTTACTACATACCTCTCGGTCTTTGATTTACGTCGTTCGGTCTTAACATGCTTTGCTGTTAGAGACCGTTCGACTTTTCTTTCGCATTAATTTTTTTGTTCGGTTTTATATTTACACCGTTCGGTCTCTAACATGCTTCATTGTTCGAGACCGTTCAGCCTTGTTCTGCGTCCATTTGTTTAGTTTTCCAGTTTTAATTTCCATTCGGTCTTGCTTTTATACCGTTCGGAAAACCTTAACACCGTTCGACTTGTTTCAAGTGTTCACTTTCATTTCCATGAGCTAGTTTTACCTTCACACCGTTTGGTCTCCATGTAGAACCGGTCGGCCTTTCCTATCCTGTCTAGTTTTACCTTTATTGTTTGGTATTCATGCTTTAGTTTCAATGTTAGGACCGTTCGGTCAGCTGTAGAACCGTTCGATTCACTTTAGTTTCCAACTGTAGGACCGTACGGTATTTATGTTTTGCATATTTCTTTCATTGCTTTTAATTATGTTTGGCTGTCTTTAATTTCCAGTTTTAATTTAGTTTAATTTTCATTGCAAAAACACTTTAAAAACCCCCTTACTACGTGTATTGACATAAGTCCTGAACCACATTTGGTCCTTGAGAGACGACCTAGCACTAGTACAGTCAGGAGAAACGACAGCGGTTGTTTTTCCTTATAGGCAGCGGTTCTCGAACCGAGGCATATTCAGGCGAGGCAAGAAGTGTAATACTTTTGGCCTCGGGTGTGAACCGATGCATAAAGGGAGAGGATTTGGCATCGGTTCAACAATAACCGAAGCAGTAGAGTTTTTGGTTTTTCAAAAAAAAAATTTCCTAGGACTATATGCCTCGGTTCAGGGGAACCGAGGCCGTATTGCCCACCCTACTGCCTCGGTTGTAGTCTGAACCGAGGCAGTAGAGTCCTTTTTTTTTCTGATTCGCGAAACTTTTTGCTTCGGGTTTGGTTATAACCGAGACCATAAGTCCATTTCTACCTCGGTTTTGGCTTGAACCGAGGCATATATCCTTGTTTTTTTTTAAAAAAAATGAGGTATGTTTCTGCAACATTCCCAACAACAGAAACAGACCTGCATATATATTTACAGCCAGAACAGTCCAGAAACGTATATTTTGAATGAAAATTATAATAAAACATAAATACATTCAATTGAATCATAAATCAATTTCTTAGAAGCATAAATCAATCCAATGTAATCATAAATCAAGTTTGAAGCATAAATGAATGTAATGTACAAAGTTAAACGACTAATAATGTAGAAAAGCATCAAAAAACTTAGAAACATAAACTTAGAACTTACTATATCCTAATATCTACTACATACTATTATATAAATGAAATACATATTTAGCCAGTGCTTTCCTCACAAGTTGAAGTGACTTCTCTGGAATTGGAGCAGTCCTATTGAATCTCTGCATAAAATACAATTATTTCAATTAGTGTATTTGAACACTAAACAATAGGGAAAATAAAATTCAAACCTAAATAATACCGTTTCCCATCCACTGGTGTAATGTGCACGAATAATGGTCATCATCCAAAACATGACGTAGTAGCCACATTCATATGACCCCGTTTGTATATTACACTACAATATATCATCATAATTATAAAATGTTAAGTAACATCATTTGAATGGAACCAAATGTAACAAAGTATGGACTAAAATACCAAACCTTAAGGGCAACCCATGCAAGTTTTTTAGCTATAGCAGTAGATCTCCCAGATAACATCATATGTGTTGCAAGGGAACTATTAAAAACAATTCCTTTAGCATACATTTATATAACAAAAAAGTCGAAACATTGAGATTCTTACCAATCTACTACATGTCTAAGAGGGCTAGGAGGAGACTTCTGCAATGAACAAAACCAGACAGCAGTGTTCTCCGGTATGGAGATCACAAGTAGCTGCCAATGACACCTGAAATTGGTAATAACTTATGAATCATATACCAAAATTACCGTAAATGAATGTGTTGAAGTTAAAAAACTTCACTTACCCATGTATATAAGGGAGAAAATATATCTCCTTCCCCATTCCAAAGCAGGTGGTGATGTATGTTTGGATATCATCAAATTTATTTCTTTCATGAGTCATAGAGGGGTCAATGAACCCATATACATCGTTGAACCCCTTCTTGTTACTAACATGAAACATATACCTAAAATGAAGAAATAATCTGATATAAGTAAGTTGATAAAATAGATTTATATAAAAAAGTTTTCATAAACTTACATCATCCACAGCTGAATGAGTGTAATATTAATTTCTTCTCTACCCGATGCAAGCTCCCTAACATCTTGATGATGCAAGTACAATGGGATCTGAGCTTCTCTTCCAAATGTAGTAGAATCCCAGTGTACATTCATCGGCGCATCTGAAATGATTATAGCAAGCTCGTCTAACGCACCAAGAGGGTCATCCTCAGATAAATGAGTCTTCTTTGGTGTAGGACTTCCCTCTTGACCTATCTGCTGTTAAATGCAAAAATATTTATGTTATAACGTCAATTAGAAGTAAATATTAAAATTGAGAAGTATATAGTACGAGTGTTTACCGGGGGATTAGATACATCACCAACCAAATGTTGTGGCCAGGCGACAAAGGACTTAAATGCTTCTTCCACAGTGAAGAACTCATCTGTAGGCACAGGAAGAACGACATCTGCTATGACAACTTCATCCACCGTGACCTTGAACTCATCTTCTGAAAGTTGTACACCATGCACTACAGTGGCTGTCTCATAAACTGTACCACGAGCCACTAGCATGGTCCCAGTATCAGAAAGAATATATAACTGACATGGACGAGTTTCATCCATGTCGTCCCCTGGGGCACCAGCAGCTGAACAACTTCCTTTACCGCTTATTGATAACAGTTGAAAAACTGTTATTTTCATGCTTAAAATTGATACTAAAAGCAACCTTTATACTTAGAAACTAGCTTAAATCATGTTTTTATTCATATTTTCAGAAATAAGAGAGCTGGACAGGTTTATGCTTGATTTCAGTGTTTTTGTGCAGGTTTTAAGGTGAATTTGGTGAAAGAAGTGAAGAAGGAGAGAGATGGAATCAGAAAAGACATCAAAAAGTGCAAAAGGAGAAGCCGAAGTTACCGCTCAGCGGCAGTTTACCGCTGAGCGACACTCAGGAGCTTACGGGAGGACCGCTGAGGGGCAAAATGGCCGCTGAGGGGAAGAAACGTCTCACGCACTTACCGCTGAGCGGTAGTTTACCGCTGAGCGGCACTATTTTTGGGCTTGGGCCTAATTTTCTGTAATTTACGAATAGTATATAAGCTTTAGGGTTTCCTAGGGTTGGTATCTTTGGCAGAAACGAAGCAAACACTCTCTCTTCCACCCCTTTGAAGGAGGATCTTGGATGCTCAGGCTACCTCTTCACCTTTCTAGGGTTTTATCTTCCATTCTTTCATTGTTATTCATCTAGGTTCACCATGAATATGGTGAACTAAACTCTGTATGTTTGTTGGGGAATCAATGTAATCTTTTGAAGCTCTCATATATGGAATTTGTTTTTACTTCTTTTAATTAAGACCTATGCTTTCTTTTATCATTAGTTAGGGTTTTTCCTCTTTGCTTAATGCTTGCATTGTTTAACTCATTCGATGCATGATTATTGGTTTTGTCGATACGGGCGCGTACGGGGAAGTCTAGATCCGAGGAATTTCTCCCAATATTATATTGGTTGTCGTTAAGCTCCTGCACTTATGAACTGATCATTAGGAATGCTAGGAATTGTATGAACTCGTGATTGGGGAGAAGCCTTCTTGAAAGGTACTTTAGAGAGTGGCATTAACAATGATGATTTGAATGTTGAATTCCTAAAATATATGAGAGTGGATAAGATGAAATTGACCCCCAACAACATATTCATACATAGATTTCATTGAAAGTGTTTATCTTTTGCTTTTTGCCATTGATCAAAACTTCATGCATACATATTTAAATTTCGTCTTTTGCATATAAAATCCAAATATTTCGTCTTTAAGTCTTAGTTAATCAAGAAACCACACAACTAAACTAGGCCGTGAGTCCTTTGGGAAGAACGATACTTGGTCTTACCAAGTTTATTACTTGAACGATTCGGTCATACTTGCCGATTGAAAAACAAGTTTGTGACATCATATTTTGGTGTTCATAAATTTGTCCGTCACTTATACCTGTCAAATTAAATGTTAGGTTATGCAAAAAGTAAATTAGTAACCAAAAATAAATAAGTTTACCTGTAGGGGGCACAACATGTTCCGCTACAGGAGATGGCGGAGGACGATTTCCATAATCCTCATAATGCTGCTGGAACTGGCGCGCAACCATTTCAGCAACTTCATCATACAACTCTGCCCGAACCTTCTTTGTGATCTCCTGCGTCATCTCTTTTCTTATGTCCTCCTTCATCTTTTCGTATGAATATGGACGCAAGGAAGACCCAAAAAACTGTTGTATGCCTATGCCAGTCCCAGCACCACGCACCCGTCCTGGGTGCTCAGGTCGTCCAATAGTTGTGGCAAGAATATCCTGACGACCTTCTTGTGTGAATTGACCTTGGGAGCTCTGCTCAACCAAGGAGTCCTGTCACATAATAAAGTTCAAAATCATTAGAAAGATCTATGTAATATATATAACAAAATTAATGTAAAAATATAAGAAATGACATCTTACAATTCTTTCAGATATTTCTCTAGCAGACTCGGAAGTGTAGGAGCCTAATGGCCTTATACGGGCTAACTTCCACTTCTCGTGCCGAGATGGTGGTGAAGGAGGAGGAGGAGGGTCACCACCCTCAGAAAGTGGAAGTCTACTATCTGACTTCTGCTTCATTATTTTTTCTTCAAGCTTCTTATATCCACCACGAGACAGTAGGTGTGGATTTTTATTCTGAGCGCTTATTCCCTGTGCTTTTGACCTTTTTTCCTGTGACAAAATGAAACAATTGTCATAGTAGAGAATTATGAATGATGAATTGAATGATTTTACTGCACTTACCTGCCATGCCTCGGATGAACGAAGCTCTACAAACTGACGCCATGTTTCTTCGTCAATTGCTGAATATTTGGAACATGGATTTTCATTACTTTTTGGTCCAAATATATATCTAGACGTCAATTTTGTCTTAAACCCTCGAAATCTTTCTGCAATTGCAGATAAACACCTATTCCTTAAGCTCTCGACGTTTGGCATATCAAATGTTATCTGCAACAAAGGAAGTAATAACGATATATCAATACAGATTTATTAATATAATGAAAATAGAATTTGGAGCAATATTGCTTAACTTACCAATAGATCTTGCCAGATGAGATTCCGATTAGCCTCAGAAACATGGTCAAAGGATGGAGTAAGTATAGAGATACGATCACGTGCTAGTACTCCAAGGTAAAACCTAAATACATCTGCATTTGGGTCAAATGCAACTTCAGTGACCACGTCAATAATGACAGGTGTCCTCTCACCTGCATTTCTTCTAAGTATAAGCTGTTGTAACCTCGTTGCTCCTCTCGTCCGTCTAGAAGTGGTGGGGACTTCATCGCCTGACGAATGAGGTGACTCAGCCATATATCTGTCACAATAAATAAGATGAAAGATAAATAACACACTTATAAAATAACATATATTATTTAACAAAAGCCATAAATATTTACACAAACATGAAATTCATACATAATCATATGGATTGGTCATATATATATTCCCTCATTGTGATCTTCTCGTATTGCTTGTATATCATCAATTAGAGGGTCATCATCCAAATTTATTGTCGTTTTAAATGGATGGTTGTCAGCGATATGAAGATTACTTAGATTCTCTTCTTTGTCTTCAATTTGCCTTTTTCCTTAGAGAGCAACATACCAATGGTCAGACGCAGGATCTTTGACATAAAAAACCTGACTTGCTTGATATGCCATGATGAACGGTTCGTCTCCATAACCAACCTTTCGAAAATCAACAAGTGTCATACCAGATTCATCTATTTTGACACCACTCTTATTGTCTACCCACTTACATTTGAAGAGTGCAACGGAAAACTTAGTGTAATCAACTTCCCATATCTCTTCAATTCTACCATAATATCTCATGGATCCAACTACAGGATTTTGATCTTTGGATGTGGAAAACTGTAGCGACTCAGCTTCTAGACTGACGCCACTATTTTGTACTGTGCTTTTATCATCCAAAGTCTTTGTATAGAATGTGCAATTATTAATTTCGTAGCCTGTACAACATACAACATCAAACTTCAAGCCATTTGCTAACCACAACAAAATCTCAGAGGACCGTGATTCTTTCGAAACTTCAGATTTGAACCAGGACAAGAATGTTCTGTTATGCTCCATCAACTGCCATTTCTCTGATTGTCGTGGATAATTGTCCTTTACAACGACTTTGTGTGCTTCAAAAAATGGGATAACTTCATCTGTGTTGTTTAATATGTACAGATGTGCTTGCATCAATTCTTCACGACTTTTCGTCACCACATTCACACCTCGGATGCTTTTACTTGTAGAATATCTATTCAACCATGATGTCCGAGGGACTCTGATAACAGTTGAAAAACTGTTATTTTCATGCTTAAATTTGATACTAAAAGCAACCTTTAACACTTAGAAACTAGCTTGAAATCATGTTTTTGGTCATATTTTCAG
>JAHCHA010012613.1:38874-58246 GCA_027742795.1 Vigna hirtella
ATCGTTCACAAGTCTTAAATAATCAACAAATCAAATAACTAACTAGGCCGTGAGTCCTTTGGGAGAACGATACTTGGTCTTACCAAGTTTATTACTTGATACGATTCGGTCACACTTGCCAATTGGTAAACAAGTTTGTGGCGCCGTTTTCGGTGTTCATAAATTTGTCATCAGACTCCTATCAGATTTGCTTTAGTCATATACTCAGAGCAAAACTCAATACTTTCTTCAACAATATATCTTTCAATCATTGAACCTTCTGGACGATATTGATTTTTGACGTACCCTTTCAAAATCTTCATATAACGCTCAATAGGGTACATCCATCTTAAGTATACTGGTCCACACAACTTTATTTCTCTGACCAAATGAACAAGTAAATGCACCATGATGTCAAAAAAGGATGGAGGGAAAAACATTTCTAGCTGACACAAGATGATGATAATTTCGCTTTGAAGTTCATCTAACTTTGTAGGATCGATGACTTTACTACAAATTGATGAGAAAAATGAGCACAATCGAGTTATGGTCTGCCTAACTTTTTTGGGCAAAATTCCATGAATTGCCACTGGTAACAACTGTTGCATTAAGACGTGGCAATCGTGAGACTTCATTCCAACAAGCTTTAAGTCCTGCATTGACACTAAGCTCTTGATATTTGAAGAGTATCCTTGTGGTACCTTGATACTCTTTAAACAAAGACAAAAACTTATCTTCTCTTGTTTGGACATTGTGTAACATGCAGGGGGCAAATAAGTACGTTTACCAATCTCTCTTGGTGCCAACTCTTCTCGGATCTTTATGTCAACCAAATCCAAACGCGCATTCACTCCATCTTTTGTTTTTCCCTGGATGTTTAGTAGTGTACCAATCAAGCTATCACAAACATTTTTCTCAACATGCATGACATCTATGCAATGTCTAACATCTAACTTTGACCAATATGGAAGATCAAAGAATATTGATTTCTTCTTCCAAGGGGTCGTTACAGAAGACTTCTTCGACGTTTTTCCAAATATATGATGTACTCTATTAACTTGCTCAGCAACTTCAAGTCTAGTAAGTGGAATGGGTGCATTGTCTTTCTCTTGTTCTCCATTGAATGCTTTCTTTAACCTTCGATATGGATGATTAGATTGTAAAAATCGCCGATGACGCATATACATTGTCTTCCTTCCGTGTTTCAATTGTTGAGCTGCAGTGTTTTCTTCACATATAGGACATGCTTTATGACCCTTTACACTGTACCCCGACAAATTACCGTAAGCTGGGAAGTCATTAATGGTGCAAAATAACATGGCATGCATCATGAAAGTTTCTGAAGCAAAGGCATCAAATATTTCAACCCCATCAACCCACAACAACTTCAAGTCTTCAACTAGTGGTCTTAGATAAACATCAATGTCATTTCCAAGCTGCTTTGGACCAGATATCAACATTGACAACATCATGTACTTTCTTTTCATGCACAATCCAGGAGATAAGTTGTAAATTATCAGTATAACGGGCCAACAACTATGATTGGTACTTAAATTACCAAATGGATTCATTCCATCAGTGGCTAAGCCAAACCTAAGATTTCTACATTCTTCACCAAATTGGGGGAATTCTTGATCAATAATTTTCCATTGCTTTGAATCAGTTGGATGACGAAGCAGCCCATCAGTTGTTCTCTCATCTGCATGCCATCTTAGGTTTTTAGCGTCTTTGGGATTCGCGAACAAACGCTTAAGTCTAGCAACTAGTGGAAGGTACCAAACTACTTTCAAAGCAGAACCATTCTTTTCTGTGTGACCACCATTTTCACTGTTGTTTTTTGACTTGTATCGTGATAACCCACATTTTGGACACTTTATCAAAACTTCATTCTCATTCCTATATAATATGCAATCATTCGGACATGCATGTATCCGTTTATATTCCATACCCATCGGACAAAGTATTTTTTTTGCATCATAATTACGATTGGGTAACGTATTTCCATCTGGCAACATTTCATTCAACAACGACAACAATTCTGTAAAACTTTTATCACTCCATCCATTGCTCGCCTTTAAATTCATGAGCCTTAACACCGCTGACAACCGTGTGAACTTAGTTGAACCCACATACAAAGGAGTCTCCGCATCAGTGGACATCGTTTCATACACATGCACTTGGGAAAAGCTTCTGCGCCAACATCGCGGATCATGTGCTCTAAGTTGTCTTCTTCGGCTTGATCTTCCATATCCAATGTGGAATCATAAACATTTTCAGTTGGAGAGACAGTTGGAAAGTCTGTTAATTCGCCGTGCCATATCCATGTTGTATAACTTCGTATGAAACCATCACAGATAAGATGTTCCTTAATATCAGTTGCGTTCAACTTCCTCCCATTCAAACAGTTCACACAGGGACATCTGAACTTGACTTCATCATCACCACTTGTACTCGCATTACGTTGCGCAAACTCTATAAATTCTTCTACCCCTCTCTCGTACTCAGTGCTGATGCATGGTAAATTAATCCACCCTCTATCCGTACGCATGTTTACTGAAATTGTTTACACAAATTCAATAATCTTGAATGATCACTTTGATCGTGTTTGTATTCAAGGTGTGACCCTATCCCATTCAAGAAGATTTACTTTTTTTAATTTATTAAACATATCAATTTTAAACAACATATCTTAAATTTCACAAAATTTTGCCAGCATTTCGCATTGGTCTTCAGGTTACACGAAATGAATGTGATTATAAATCACAATCAAATATGCACCCGAAGATCAATACAATCCACAACTGCAAGAATTCATGAAATTTAAGACACGTATATTAAAATTGATATGTATTAATAAATTATGAAAAAGTTATTACTCTTCTTAAACTGTCCAACCGGACAATTCAAGATTCAATACATGTAAATTATTATTACTATCTCCTCTCTATTCATTTGTAAAACATACATTGGTTAAAAAAAATCTGGAGATGGTAACTAATTTTTGTATTGAATCTCAAACGGGAAACTAAGGCTAATTCTCAACAAAAGTATATATTCAAACAAACAAATAATTTCATATACAATATACAATATATTCAAGCAAACAAATAATTACATGTTCATATTAAAAAGAAAATTTTAAGGATAGAAACCTGGGAGCGTGAAAGCCGGTCAACTATCGAAAATGTCCGCTTATAAGACCTCACCACAACAATACAATATCTACACAAAAACAAACAACACATTAGTTAGTTTCATAGTTTCTAACCTTAAAGTTTATTTCATCACCAAATAAACCAATTTAATCCAAATATTCCTAGTTCCTATACTCTAATTCAAAATTATACATCAATTAACATCAACAACCAATTCAATCCTAACAATTCAAAATTATATAAAACCTATTTCAAAATTATATAAACATAATTCAAAATTATATAAACCTAATTCTAAATTATATAAACCTAAAAAATATATAAACCAATTATAAAAAACTTACCTCGAAGAATAACTCCCACGGGAAGCCGCCACCGATGTGCAGCGAGGGCGTCGTGCAACGGCGGACCAGTAAGGGCGGTGCTACGGGCAGCCCAGTGCAGCGGCGACAACAATGGAGCAAACGGAGCACAAATGCGAAAGCAATCCAGGCAGAGGCAATGGAGGGCGGTGCAACAATAGAAAGAAATGGAGCAAGAAGAAAATGAAGAAAACGCGCGCGAGACGCACCACGAAGAAGAAGATGGAAGAGGCGCGGAGAAATGGTTCTGATTCGCGCTGCTGAGAAGAAGATGAAGTGGTTCTGTCTCGCGGAGAAATTTAAACATGTTACTACCTCGGTTCTTCACCTAACCGAGGCATAAACATAAGAAAAGGCATCGGTCCTCCAATGAACCGAGGCCCAAAGCATGTACAGAGGTTGGAAGTCCAATCTGGCAGGTGGAGCAGAGTTATATGCCTTGGTTCTCATCAGAACCGAGTTAGTATCACCCCATTATGCCTCGGTTTTCATCAGAACCGAGTTAGTAGCAACTGACAGGTATGGCAAGTGGCAGGTCTGGCAGGTTTGGAGCAGAGTTATCTCCCTCAGTTTTGCCGAGAACCAATTTAGTAGCACCCTTTAGGCAGCGGTTTCTAGTCAACCGAGTTATCAGGGGTTGGAAGTCCCATCAACTGTCAGACGGAGCAGGTTTGGGCAGAGTTTTAGGCCTCGGTTTTACGAAGAACCGAGTTAGTAGCATGCTTTAGGCACCAGTTTTAGGGCAACTGAGGCATATTCTTTATAAATATTTATGAATCTGCCACCGCGCTTTTATACACTTCGGTTTCACTTAAACCGAAGCGTATATTGCGCTTTCTAATCCCTTTTTTTTACTAGTGTAGGAGTCACTTCCTAGTCTATATTGCATTCTTATTGCACATCAAATTTGTATGGGGTGCGACCCTCATCAAAGAGCAACCAATTTAATGGACTGTGTCATGAAAGTCCATATGAGCATCTGACTACATTCAACGAGATTTGCAACACTGTAAAGATCAATGATGTACCGGATGAATCTATAAAGCTAAGTTTGTTTCCTTTCTCATTGGGAGGCAATGCTAAGCTATGGTTGAATTCTTTCCCGAAGAATAGCTTTACTGAATGGGAAGCTGTGGTTTGAAAGTTTCTGAACAAGTACTTCCTACAGTCCAAGATCAACAAAGGGAAGCAAGAAATTTCCTCTTTCAAGCAAGAAATTTGGGATTTTGAATGCAAATGCAATAAAATAAACATGAATGCACGAATGCAATTTGATCAATTAAGGTTAAACACAAGAAAGAATGGATGAAGTTGATGATATTGTTGTTGGGGTTTAGATTTAACCTAATTTACTCTCATGCATTTATGAATTCGTCTTTCTTTTCATTAATGTTAATGCCACTCTCTAAATTACCTTAAACCCGATGTCTCGGTGAAGAAATCCTATCCTTAATTATGAGTTCATACAATTCCTAGCATCCCTAATAATTAATTCTGAAGCACAGAAGCTTAAAGGCAACCAACCCTCATATCCCTATGTCTAGGCAATACTGCTATTGGGAGAATTTCCCCAGTTCTAGATTTCCCCGTATGTGTCCATATCAACAAAATCAATAATCATGACACCGAATGAGTTAAACAATGCATGCTTTGAGCAAAGAGTAAAAAACCCTAACAATTAATGAAAGAAAGCATGTATCTTATAAAAGATCTTGAAGAACAAATTCAATACATGAGAGTTTAAGAAGGTTACATTTTTCCCAACAACAATAAGGTTTAGCCCTCCATCGTCATGGAAGAACTAGATGAATAATGGAATGAAAGAATGAAAGAGATAGAAAAACCCGAGAAAAAGAAGAGGAAAGTCGTCACGATCCCCAAATCTACCCCCAAGGGGTGAAAAGTGTGTTTTTGTGCTTAAGCCATCAAAAGATACTAACCCTAGGAAGACTGAAGCCTTATATAGACTTCTAAATATTACAGAAAATTAAGCCCAAGCCCATAAGAATAATAGAAAACGGGTCCAAGCCCAAAACATATCATAAAAATTACAGAAAATTGGCCCAAAGCCCAATAAAGTGGCGCTCAGCGGTAAGTGCGTTTCTTCTATTTTGCCACTCAGCTGCATTTTAATCCCTCAGCAGTGCCAACGGGTCCTTTAAAGTGTCGCTCAACGGTAATTGGCGCTGAGCGGTACTTGCGGCTTCTCTTCTTTTGCACTTTTTGTGTCCTTTTCTAATTCCATCTCTGTCCCACTTCACTTATTTCATCAAATTCATCTCAAAAACCTGCAAAAACAAGGAAATTAAGCATAAAACCTGTCCAACTATCTTATTCCAAAAACATAAGCAAAAGTATGATTCCAAGCTAGTTTCTAGTCATAAAGGTTGTTTTTGATATCAATTTTAAGTATAAAAATAACAGTCTTTCAACTGTTATCAATAATGTGGCTGAGCTAATAAGAAAATTGGTTTTTCTAGATCACAAAATCCTTGTGAATCATCTAAACACAACAATTCTTCCTTCTTCCCAACTTTCTTTTGCATTGAGCCTTTCTTTTTCTTTCTTCTCTTTTCCTTTTTCTTTTACTTTTCACATACTTAGCTCAATGTTTTTCATATTCCCCTTTTTAAATCACCCAACAACCCCAAACTTGAACATTTCTCAATACCACAAGATATCTTCAACTCAACTCAAGGTAAAGCTTTTCAAAAAGGGTTTTCTATCATGTTCAAATCTAAGGGTTCAAAGGATCGAACACACTGTGCTCTCTTTTATTGGGCTAAAGTCATACATTTGGCTAATAAAGGGTAACAACAGATGGCCTTGATCATATAACACATACAAGCAAGTGATTTAATCGTAGAAACCTGGGCAAAGTCATTCATGCTTTCAAAGCAATAGCATTCATTCCAAAAAAACTCTGGAGTTCAAAACCTCACATATAGGCTCATTCAACATTCCACATACACATCCTGCTTAACATCATAATCACAATCACAACATCATGCATTTGTTCACACAACTCGTGAACAACCACCTGTATATCAACATATAGTGCACAATCTCAACATCAATCATTATCCAAGCATCATCAAGCAATACTCATCATGCATAAATCACAAGCAAACCATCATAGCAGATAAAGTTTCAAACTGAGTACATCAAACCCTATTCTAAAAACAGAAGCAAATAAGTTCAACAGAATTTAGAACACTGGGGTGCCTCGTAGTAAGCACTTGTTTAATGTCACAAGCCTGACCCAAAATCCTCCAGCACCCATCAGTAAGTGCAAATCTTTTCTTACCAACACCCATCAGTAGGTGTAAACGAACATAGTATCCTTCAGTAGATACTCTTCCACCTCACATCCTTTAGTAGATGTAAACCCTGTAACAAGTTTATAACTAAAAAAAAGAATACCAACAGTTCATAATTACATCACCAAACCAAAAATAAAAGTTCTTAAATCACTCGGTTGCCTCCCAGCAAGCGCTCTTTTAACGTCACTAGCTTGACCCAATAAAGTTCAAGCATAAACCAACTTCATCACATTGGACAACCGTTCTACTTCTCCTCACAGATAATGCTTGAGACGTTGACCATTCACCACCCAGCTTCTTTGTTGATCACTAGCAAATGGGTCAACCAATTCAATTTCTCCATGTGGACGCACACTTTCACTATGAATGGTCTTGACCATTTTGACTTCAACTTTCCAGGAAAAATCTTCAATCTTGAATTGAACAATAGCTCCTACTACCCTGGATTAAAGAATTTTTTTATCAATTTCCTGTCATGGTAGAATTTTACCTTTTCTTTGTACCTCCTGGATGAATCATATGCATGCAACCGCATCTCTTCGAGTTCCAGCATCTGCCGAATCAAAATTCAAAAATTTAAGAGCCCACAAAGCTTTATGCTCCATCTCCACTGGAAAATGACATGCTTTCCCATAGACTAGCTGATAAGGTGATAAACCCATAGATGTCTTCATTGCAGTCCTGTATGCCTAGAAAGCATCATCCAATTTCTGTGACCAGTCCTTTCTTAATGCAGCAACTGTTTTCTCTAAGATTCTCTTGATCTCTCTGTTAGACACCTCAACTTGCCCATTGGTCTATGGATGATAAGGTGCAGCTACCTTATGTCTCACACCATAATGTTTGAGTACTTTTGCCAGCTGATAATTACAAAAATGAGAAGCTCCATCACTAATAAGTACTCTTGGAGTTCCAAAGCGTGAGAAGATATGCCTCTTTAGAAATTTAATCATAGTGCTGACATCATTTTCGGGACACGCCAATGCTTCCACCCATTTACTCACATAATGCACTGCCACCAGTATGTATTCATTGTTGAAATATGGTGGAAATGGTCCTACAAAATCATTGCCCCAGCAATCAAAGACTTCAACCTCTAAAATGCCTTGTAATGGCATCTCATGGCGTCTTCAAATAGTTCTAGTTCTTTGACACCTGTCACAATTCCTGGCATGATTATGAGCATCTTTAAATAAAGTAGGCCAATAAAAACCTGACTAGAGAACTTTGGCTGCTGTTCTTTCTCCGCTGAAATGTCCTCCATAGGGTGAGTCATGACAATGCCAGAGAATTCCTTCTGCTTCTTCATGGGTCACACACCGCCTCAAAAGGTTATCTGCTCCAATTTTGAACAAATAAGGATCATCCCAGGTAAACTGCTTGGCATCATGCAAAAATTTCTTTCTTTGTTGCCAATTAAGATCTTCCGGAATTACTCCTACAGCTTTAAAATTGGCCATATCAGCAAACCACGACCTCTTTTGAATATACATGAGTGTTTCATCTGAAAAAGATTCACATATTTCTGCTTCCTTGCTAGTAACCTCAGTGTTAACCAACCGAGATAAATGATCAGCAATCAAATTCTCACTTCCCTTCTTATCACGGATTTCCACATCAAATTCTTGCCATAGCAGTACCCATATGATCAGATGTGGCTTAGAATCTGGCTTTGTCAACAAATATTTTATAGCTGCATGATCTGTATAGATAATTACCTTAGATCCAATGAGATAAGGTCTAAATTTCTCCAAAGCATAAACTATGGCTAGGAACTCCTTCTCAGTAGTAGCATAATTCAGCTGGGCATCATTCAAAACTTTGCTAGCATAATAAATTGTGTGAAATACCTTCTCTTTTCTCTGACCAAGCACGACTCCTATTGCGTAATCACTAGCATCACACATTAATTCAAAGTTTTGATTCCAATCTAGAGCTACAATCACTGGAGCCGACACCAATTTACTTTTCAAGATGTCAAAGGCTTTCAAGCATTCTTCATCTATCACAAAAGGTGCATCTTTAACCAGCAGATTACTCAATGGTTTGACAATTTTTGAGAAATCTTTAATAAATCTTCTATAGAATCCAACATGGCCTAGGAAGCTTCTGATTCCTTTCACATTTTTGGATGAGGAAGTTTCTCAATGACCTCCACTTTGGCTTTATCCACTTCAATCCCCTTAGCAGAAATCTTGTGCACCAGCACAATTCCTTATGTTACCATGAAATGACATTTCTCCCAGTTAAGCACAAGATTCGTTTGAACACATCTTTTGAGGACAATATCCAGATTCGCCAAACACCTTTGGAAAGAATCTCCAAAACCTGCAAAATCATCCATGAAGACTTCAATGCACTTTGATGGACAAATTTATGATCACCAAAATATGATGTCACAAACTTGTTTTACAATCGGCAAGTATGACCGAATCGTTCAAGTAATAAACTTGGTAAGACCAAGTATCGTTCTCCCAAAGGACTCACGGCCTAGTTTAGTTATGTGGTTTGTTGATTAGCTAAGACTTAAGAACGAAATAATTGAAGTTTAATATGCAAAACAGAAAATAAACATGTATGCATGAGGTTTTGATCAATGGCAAAAGCAAAAGACAAGCACTTTCAATGAAATATATATATGAATATGTTGTTGGGGGTCAATTTCATCTTATCCACTCTCATATATTTTAGGAATTCAACATTCAATTCATCATTGTTAATGTCACTCTCTAAAGTACCTTTCAAGAAGGCTTCTCCCTAATTACGAGTTCATACAATTCCTATACAATTCCTAGCATTCCTAATAATTAGTTCATCAAGTGCAGGAGCTTAACGACAACCAATATAATATTGGGAGTAATTCCCCGGATCTAGACTTCCCCGTACGTTCCCGTATCGACAAAATCAATAATCATGCATTGAATGAGTTAAACAAAGCAAGCATTAAGCAAAGAGGAAAAATCCTAACTAATGATGAAAGAAAGCATAAATCTTAGATTAAGATGCAAGCACAAATTCCATATATGAGAGCTTCAAAAGATTACATTGATTCCCCAACAAACATACAAGGTTTGGTTCACGATATTCATGGTGAACCTAGATGAACAATAATGAAAGAATGAAGGATAAAACCCTAGAAAGGTGAAGAGGTAGCCTGAGCATCCAAGATCATCCTTCAAAGGGGTGGAAGAGAGAGTGTTTGCTTCGTTTCTGCCAAAGATACCAACCCTAAGACATCTAGGTCTTTAAATAGGACATAAAAATAATAGAAAACGGGTCCAAGCCCAAACAGATCATAAAATCGCATAAAACTGGCCCAAAACTCGTCTGGTTGACTTTTTTTGTATTCTGGTTGACTGGTTGACTGGTTGACTTTTCTGGTTTCTGGTTGACTTTTCTGATTCCATCTCTCTCCTTCTTCACTTCTTTCACTAAATTCACCTTAAAACCTGCACAAAAACACTGAAATCAAGCATAAACCTGTCCAGCTCTCTTATTTCTGAAAATATGGATAAAAGCATGATTTCAAGCTAGTTTCTAAGTGTAAAGGTTGCTTTTTGTGTCAATTTTAAGCATGAAAATAACAGTTTTTCAACTGTTATCACAACCCCAAACTTAGAACTTTGCTTGTCCTCAAGCAAACAAGATGTAACTCAATCTTCAACCAATTCATATGATGGTTCACTCATTCAAAAATCCTCTTTTTCAAGATAAGTAACAACTTCACTCAAACTTATGACCAAGAGTTCAATCAAGATGTGCACATGCTTTAGTGTTCACAAAGTCATTTAAATTCCAACAAATGCTATATTTCATGAATGATCAATCAATTAATCATGGATGTTCATGTGCTTATGGAATATTTCCTCACTAGGTAAAGTGTTTCACTCAACACACAAGTGTATAAGAGGTAAAGTGTTTCACTCATTCACTCCACTATCACAATGTTACATGAATCAACTTTGCCTTTCATTTTACCACAATCAAAAACATTCACAAGCATGCATCATCACAAGGACTTTTCAATGGCTTATAATGTGGCTGGGCTAACAAGAAAATTGGTTTTTCTGGATCACAAAATCCTTGAGTTAAGAGAATCATAACAACACAATTTTTCTTATTCTTCCCAACTTGCCTTTGCATCTGCATTGAGCTTTGCTTCTTTTTCTTTTCTTTTCTTTTTCTTTTTTTCTTTGCATATTCTTACTTTTTAGCTCTTAGCTCAATGCTTTTCCTTTTTCATGTTTTCCCAACAACCCCAAACTTGAACATTTAACAATACCACACAAGATCTTCTACTTAACTCAAGGTAAAGATTTTCAATCAAGGGTTTCAGTGTATGTTCAAGGCTAAGGGTTCAAAGGATAGAACACAAAGTGTTCTCTTTTAGTGGGCTAACTTTATGAATTTGGCCAATAAAAAGGGTTCCAACAAACGGCCTTGATCACATGATGCAAAACAAGCAATTGATTCAATCATAGAAAACCTGGGCAAAGTCATTCATGCTTTCAAAGTAATAGCATTCAATCATACCAAAAACTCTGGAGCTCAAAACCTCACAAATAAGCTCATTCACATTTGACATACACATCCTGCTTAATTTCACAATCACAATCATGATATCCTGCATTTGTTCACAAAGCTTGTGAATCACCTGTATAAGCATTTTATGTGCACATCTATCTCAACATCAATCAATCATTAATCATCATCAAGCATTACTTATCACACAATCACAGTTAATAGCAAACCATCATAACAAACCAGGTTTCCAATAGAGTACATCAAACCCTAATCTAAAAACAAAAACAAATAAGTTCAGAAAACTTAACCCAAACAAAAGCATAAGTCCTGCTCTAGTTATGATAGCATTCATCAGTAAATGCTATCTCAACTCCTCCTCAATCTGAGCTGTCCTCTATATCCTCCTTCTTCTTGGATCTTATAGTCTTGATTCTTTTTGCCCGATGAGGAGGCCATCCCTGCATCAAACATAATTCACAAAACCAAAAGATACATTGTTAAGCATTAGTAAACCATAATGAAGAAATCAGCCCCTTCAATGATGCTCTCTCCCAACCCCAAACTTAGATGGAAAACTAGTGAGCAAGTGAGTGGAAGGGAGATTTTCTAAAGAGGGATGAGGGAAAAGTTGTAGAGAACCTTTGAAAAGGTATGTAGGAGTGTGTGTGCAGAGAAGAGCCTGAAAATAAAAGCATTTGCGCAGTTTAGGGTATAAAAATACCCTAATGGGCTCGGGTTCCGCTAAAGGGTAACCAAAGCCCACTCTGCGATAGTACCGCTCAGCAGTAATTTGCCGCTCAGCGGCACTTTCGTGATGTGCTCTTCTCCTTCTTTTCTTATCCTACGTGCCTCCTAGACATGCCCCTCACTGGTTCCCTGCAATTCAATGCTTAAAATACTTATGCAAACCCTATTATGCAACTAAAATGAAACAAACAAAAACAATCAATCAACTGGGTTGCCTCCCAGGTAGCGCTTGTTTAACGTCACGAGCCTGACCCAAAATCCACCAACACCCATCAGTAGGTGTTTAAAATCTCACCAACACCCATCAGTAGGTGTTAAAAACTTACCAACACCCATCAGTAGGTGCAAAATTTTCTCACCAACACCCATCAGTAGGTGTTACACACTTAGCATCCTTCAGTAGATGCTATATCCAACTAGCATCCTTCAGTAGATGCTATGTTCAACAATATAATGTTCAACAGATTTAAAGATTACAAACCAAAGTAAAATTTAAAAGTTCTAAAATCAATGGGTTGCCTCCCAGCAAGCGCTCTTTTAACGTCTTTAGCTTGACCCAGTAAAGCTCAAGTTCCTTCTTTATAGTTGATGTTGTCATCCCACCAACTCCTCAGCTGTTTCCTGTGAACTGTTTTGATTCTTCTAAGACATGGAGATTCTATCTCTATCATCTCCTTCTCCTTAAAGCCCTTCACAACCCACAACTTGTTCTTGATTCTTACAGGTGCACCAAGTTGGGGTCTTCTTTTCTCCCAATCACCAGGAATTTCTCCTCCTCTTCCAATCTTTTCCTCCTTGTGTACCTGAAACAACAAACAATGGTTACCTGCAACCTTGAGATTTTCATCTTTACGGCTAGTCATGGGTGCATCTTGAAATACAGCTTTATAACTAGCTTCTTCCTCCTATGTTTGCGTCTCATCTTTAAAGACGTCTATAACCACTCTCTCCTCCCTGTCCTGGAGCACCACTATACCTTCATTTACATCAATGATAGCTCTGGCCGTTTTCATAAACGGTCTTCCAAGTATGATAGGTATCTTCTCTGTCTCCATCTTCATCACCACAAAGTCTGCCAGGAATTGAAGTTTGCCAACACAAACTATAATGTCCTCTGCAATCCCACATGGCTCCTTTGAAGATCCATCGGCCATTACTAGATTAACCTTTACAGGTTTCACATTAACATTGCCGATTTGCTCCAGTAAAGAGTAAGGTATCAAGTTAACACTTGAACCTAGATCAAGAAGAGCTTTCTTCACCCTTTTCTTCCCTATGGTACAAGGGATAGAAAAACTGCCTGGATCTGTTGCTTTAGGAGGGAATGACTCTTTTTTAACAGTTATACACTCCTTTGCCTCATCATCTCTACGTCTTTTCTTTGTAGAGATTTCTTCATTAGATTTAGTGTAAACCGTAATCTGTTGTAGAATCTGTTGCCAAGGTGCATCATTATCCACCATTTTGAATAATTCTGTGAAGTCCAGTTGTTTCCCTTGATGGATTGGAAAAGGAAAAGTGCTTTTGCTCTCTATTTCTCTTCTCTCTTCTGTATCTAACTCAACTTTCTCATCATCAACACTCTCTACCACCTTGCACTCTTCTCTGGGGTTAACCTCAGTATTAGCCCCAAAATTTCTATTTGGCCTTTCTTCCACCTGTTTGGTGATCTGCCCCATCTGAATCTCCAAATTCTTGATAGCAGCTTCAGTGCTCTTTTGGGTAGACTCAGTTTTCTGTATGAAATTGTTGAGAGTTTCCTCCATCCTCATGGACCTTTCATTAAGCATAGATAACTGTTGCCATAAGGTGGGTTGCTGCTGCTGCTTATTATATTGACCAGCTTGCCTAGTTTGCCCTTGACCAATACTTGGGTGTGGTTTCCACCCCTGATTGTAGCTCCCTTGACGGTACTGATTGGTCATGTAGTTTACATCCTCTACGGCTTCAACTGGAAAGGCACATTGACCATTGATATGGTCGCCTCCACACAATTCGCACAACTGGGTTTGTACCTGTGCAACAGTTTTCAACTCTTTGGGTAATTGTGCAAGAGTTTTGGTCAGAGTCTCCAGCTGTTGAGTTAGAATTTTGTTTTGAGCTAGCAGGGCATCATGTGCCTGTAATTGGAGGACTCCTTTTTGCATAGGAGCTCCTCTCTCACTGTGTAGCTCATTATCACTAGTAGCCATGTTTTCTATAATCTCTGTTGCTTCCTCTGGAGTTTTCCATTTAGTATTGCCTCCTGCTGAGGCGTCCAGCATCATCTTGGTTTGTGAACCAAGCCCTCCAAGGAAAGTTAAGACTACTTCCTGATCTTCAAAGCCATGCGTGGGTGTTTTTCTTAGCAAGCTTTTGTATCTGTCCCATGCATGCCCCAGTGATTCTTCCATACCCTGCTTAAATGAAGAAATCTCTTGCTTGCCTTTTGTCACCTTAGATTGTAGGAAGTACTTGTTTAAAAATTTTGTGACCACTGCTTCCCACTCTGTGAAACTTTCTTCTGGGAAAGAATTCAACCAAAGCTTAGCATTGCCTCCCAATGAGAAAGGAAACAAGCTAAGTTTGATAGCTTTGTCTGGCACCCCATTAATCTTGACTGTGTTGCAAATCTCATTGAAGGTAGGGAGGTGCTCATATGGGCTTTCATGAGAAAACCCATTAAATTGGTTGCTTTTCACCAGTTGAATCAGTGCTGGTTTGACCTCCATATTAGCTGCATTGACTCTAGGTCTAGCTATACTGTTAAACTGCTGAGGTCCAGCTATATTGGTGTAGTCAGCAAGAGTTCTTCTAACATTGTTGTTCTCCATATTTTCTGTGCTATGAACAGAACCTTGTGGTGATGATTGTAAGAGAGTTTCTGGAGAAGGGAAAAGTTCTCTAGATGTTCGGATTCTTCTCCTCTGTCTACTCTCGTCTAGACCTTCAAGCAGAGGTTCTGTTGTTTTCTTGCTCCTTGTTTTAATTGCTTCCTGCATGCACAAGAAAACAAAACCCTAGAAAAGATTTGTTAGCACAAAAAGATATAGGAGAAGATATAGATTCAGAAGATAAAAGATTCAGAGGATAAGATAAAATAATATAAAATAAAATAAAATAAAATAAAATCTAATCTAATCAAATCAAATCAAATAAAATAAAATCTAATCTAATCAAATCAAATAACCTGTCCTTCATCAGAGACATATACATGTCCCTCACTTGAAAAGGCTCTGCATCATGAGGCAGTGCATGAGCTTGTGGTGGTCCTCTCCTTCTAGAGGGACGTCGTGGTGGTACTGCTGAGCTACCTCATCTCCTCCACAATACTGTCTATAGTAGGCTTCATCAATCGCCTTCCTAGGCCGCTCTAATGGTGGTAAAGAAGTGTTAACCCCAGCTAACTCACAAAGGTGTGTGATCAGAGATGGATGCCCCAAGGGTGCCTTATTGTTCATAGTACTGGCACAAGTCTGAATCTCACTTGTTATGACCTGTCCAATGTTAATGCTCATCCCTCTAAGCACACAATACAGAAAAATGGCCCTGCTAACAGTAATATCAGAGACATGAGAACAAGGCTGGATATTGGCATGAGAAAACGCCATCCAGTATTTTGCCAAGGGAGTTAGATCAGCTCTCCTCGAGGCACACACAACACACTCTCCATATGATCAAACTCTGCGCCCTCTTCCATGTTCAAAGCAAACTGACACTGTACATCAGTCCAGTTAGTGTGTAGAAACCTGTTAATAGAGTCAGGATCATACCGAATGATTTTTCCTCTAACATAGCTCATATATGTCTCTGTGTGAGAGTCACTCATGAGTGCATATTTATGCCCACATTTATGCTTTAAAATTCAAATTTTTGATGGGATTATTGTGCTTAAATGGTTGATTTTAAGTGAATTTGTGATGATTGGAATTGTTGGGTTTGGGAAATTATGCCCACTTTGCTTTCTTTTTCTTCTTCCTTAACCTATGACAGAAAACACATTTTACCTTTTTTACCTAGTTTAGCAGCTTTTGTACTAATCCCGAGTGCATCCTCACATGCAGCTTTGAGACTAGTCTTCTTTATTCAAACTGGTTGCTCAGCATTGAAGACATTGAAAGTCACCTCCTCTTCTTGGTCTTTAAGGGCTATATTTCCATCATCAACATTGATGATTACCTTAGTTGTCTTCATGATTGGCCTTCCAAGAATAATAGGGATCTCCAAATCTTCCCTTATCTCCACAACAACAAAATCTACCAGGAATTTAAGGTTGTCAATTTGAACTATCACATCCTCCACCACACCATAAGGTCTTTTGGTGGATCCATCTGCCATGCATAAAGTCATCCTTGCAGGCTTAACTTCAAGACCACCAATCTTTTCAAGTACAGACAACGACATCAAATTGATACTAGACCCTAAATCAATTAGGGCTTTCCCTATTTTGTGCCTCCCAATAGTGCAAGAAATAGAAACTTCCTAGATCTTTATCCTTTGGAGGAAATGCCTTCTGCAAGATCACACTGCAATCACCTTGTATTTCAATAGAGTCTTCCTCTAAATATTTCTTTCTTTTGAGGAGTTTCTTCAAAAACTTAGCATATTCAGGGATTTGTTGTAATGCTTCAGTCACAGGAATTTTTATCCCCAATTTCTTGAAGATTTCATCAAAACACCCTGATTGCATATCTTTTTTCTTTTTTGAACACTCCTCATGGTAAGGAAGAATTTTCTTATTTTTTTCTTTTTCTCTCTCAACCTCTTCTTTCTCTTTTCTCTCTTCTTCCACAATCCTCTCTTTTTCTTTTCTCTCAATCTCACTTTCTCTCTCTTCTTTTTTATTTTTTTCTTTTTCTTTTCTCTCAATTTTTTTTTCATCTTTTTCTTTTCTCACACTCTCTTCTTTTTCTTTCTTACTCAACTTTTCTTTTTCTTTCTCTCTCTCATCTTTCATACTCACAAAGCTTTGTAGTTTTTTCAGATAGAGAGGGTTGTTGTTGCCACTGTTCGTGTTGCTACTGTGGTGGTCTATTGAATTGTCCACCACTTTGCCCAAACTGACTTTGTCCATTGCTAGGATGAGATTTCCACCCCTGATTATAATTATTGGGACGAAACTGGTTGCCCATGTAACTAACTTCTTCATTGATATTCTCATGCACAACACATTGACCATTGATATGATCACCACCACATTGTTCATAAAGTTGTTGTTAAACTTGTGAGACATTCCGACACTCCTTTGGTGGCTGAGAGAGTTTCTTTGTCAACACCTCTAACTGTTGAGTGATAATACTATTTTGAGCAAGCAAGGCATCATAAGATTGTAACTATAACACTCCCTTAGGTTGCGATGAAGTTCCTCCTTCATTGTGTATCTCATTGTCATTGGTAGCCATGTTTTCAATTAATTCATAGGCTTCCTCTGCAGTCTTGCACCTGATATTACCTGCAGTTGAGGCATCCAACATCAATTTGGTCTGTGAGCCAAGAACTCCAAGGAAAAGAATAACTACCGTTGCTTCATCAAAACCATGAGTGGGTGTCTTTCCCAGCAAGCCTTTGTATCTATCCCATGCTTGCCCTAATGTCTCCTATGCCTTGTCTGAAAGAAGAGATTTCCTGCTTTCCTTTGTTGATCTTTGATTGTGGGAAGTATTTATTCAAGAACTTAGCAACCACATCTTCCCATTCAGTGAAACTGTTTTCAGGGAAAGAATTTAACCACAATTTAGCATTGCCTCCTAGTAAGAAAGGAAACAAGCTCAATCTAATAGCATCATCAGGTACTTCATTCAGTTTCACAGTGTTGCAGATCTCATTAAAGGTGGTCAGATGCTCATATGGACTTTCATTAGATAACCCATTGAACTGGTTGTTCTTCATAAGATGGATCAACGAAGGCTTCACCTCCATATACGCGGCATTGACCCTCGGCTTTGCAATCTTTTAAAATGATGAGGGCCAACCACAGTTGCATAATCTGCCAAAGTACGTCTACCACCATTGTTGTCCATGTTTTCTTGATCTGATTGTAAGGCCTGTGAAATTCTCTCTAGAGAAGGTTCTCTAGATAATCTGCTTCTTCTTAGCCTCCTACTAGTCTGAAGTCCTTCAAGAAGAGGTTCAGCACTTCTGTTGCTCCTTGTTCTAACTGTATCCTGCATAAACTAAAAACAAAACCCTAGAAAATATTCTTAGCACCAAAGAGAAAAACAAAAATAAAAGATACAAAAATAAAATAAAGTAGAATAAAATAAAATCAAATAAAATAAAATAAGGAAAAATAAAATAAAGCCAAAATTAACTAAGAATCACACAAATAGAATAGTTTAAACAGTGAGTCCCTAGCAACAACGCCAAAAACTTGTTGATGGATTGGCAAGTGTACCAAATCGCACAAGTAATATAAAATGGTAAGACCAAGTATAGTATCCCAGAGGACTCTCGGCACTAAACAGTTGTGTGATAACTCAATTAATTAAGACTTAAATAAAATGAGATTGTTGGTTTCAAATGCAAAGACATAAAATTAAATATGAATGCAAATTGATCAATAGTAGAGTAACACACAGATGAACGAATGTTGTTTAATATGAGATGAATATGTTGTTAGGGTTTGATTTCACCAAGTTTACTCTCATGTATATAAGAATTCTTCTTTTTACATTAATATTAACGTCACTCACTAAATTACTTAGAACCCGATCCCTCGATGCAATAAGCCTGCCTTAATTCCTAGTTCGTGCAATTCCTAGCGTTCCTAGAAAATTAAGTCTGAAGACCAAGAGCTTAAGACGACCAAGTACTCATACCCTCATCCCTGAGAAATATTACCCTTAGGAGAATTCAACAAGAACTTGAATTGTAAGGAACCTCCCGACACTAATTGATGACAAATTTATGAACACCGAAAAACGGCGCCACAAACTTGTTTAACAATCGGCAAGTGTGACCAAATCGTATCAAGTAATAAAACTAGGTAAGACCAAGTATCGTTTTCCCAAAGGACTCACGGCCTAGTTAGCTATATGATTTGTTGATTATTTGAGACTTGTGAGCAATTGATTGTAGGTTTTAAATGCAAAAGACAGTAATTAAACATGTATGCATGAATTTGATCAATGAAAAAGAGGAAATCAAACACTTTAATGAATTAGATAGATGAGTATGTTGTTGGGGTTATCAAGCTAGTTTCTAAGTGTTATAGGTTGCTTTTAGTATCAATTTTAAGCATGAAAATAACAGTTTTTCAACTGTTATCACTAATGCAATTCATAAATCATGCTACTGAATGAGT
>JAHCHA010012613.1:63621-77422 GCA_027742795.1 Vigna hirtella
GAGATATAGCATATATAAAACAATCAATAGTAAGTAATCAATAATCAGAATAACCGAATTCCAAATCATGGAATTTATAACCCCTGTTAAACAGTAATCGATTGATTCACGGTTGCAATCGATTTCATTGCTTTCAATTTGAGTTAATCTCCAATTGTTCATCCAGAAGCAATGTTCCTCCAAAACCTTTCAAGATCCCTTCCAGATCAAGCATTTTAGAATCATTATAATGCAAGAATTAATACAGGTATAATCTGTGTGTGTAAATGTATGAATGCAATGATAAATAGTAAAGCAATCAACTTCATACATAACACAGTTGACTACAAGAAATACTGATTGAATTTAAGCAAAATATCTGATTTCATTAATTCTTAAAAGATATTACAATCAGATTAACCAGAGAAAGTGACTTATAAAGCCTACTACAAAGAAAACTAAAAACAATGAAACAAACAAACAAACTAAAACCAAACAAACAAAACACATGACACTAGACTGTAAACACAAGACCCCTATTTTATTTTAGATGTCTCTACAATCTTTTCTTCAGTACTATTCTTTCCACTTTCAGAATCATCAATAGAAGTATCTCCAAAAGCATTTATTCTCAATGCATAGTCCGTCTTCCGATGCAGCTCAGTGAATGATCTTTGAAGCATCATCATTTTCTCGTCAAGTCTTTTGAATAGTCCGTCTTCCGATGCAGCTCAGTGAATGATCTTTGAAGCATCATCATTTTCTCGTCAAGTCTTTTGAATCTTTCATCCACAAATTCTTCAAATCTTGTTTGAGGCCGAAATTCATATCTTGATGAATCAATATTTATAGGATTCATTTCATCAGTACCAGGAATGTACTCATCCTTGAATATCCAACCTTCCTTTCCTTTTCGGAAACCTACTGAGTCTAAGAACAACTCTTCTAAAACATTCTGCTTATTGTAGTGTTAAACTGATTTTTTGTCGCCTAAAATCAGAACAAACTCAGTTTCCCCACTAATGTATTAAAGGGATAACCAAGGATCAATCCAAGGACTCAACTATGATTAAGCTTCAGAGTGTAAAGTTAATTCTTGCAATTATTTACTACTTAACTATAAAAACAAGGTGGGGAAATAGAAAATGAAACAGTGAAATTAAAGAGAAAAGAATAAAGGAATCAAATCTGTATAAAAGAAAAAAATCAAGAAATAAAATGCCAAGAAATAAAAACAAAACTGGAACCTAATCTAAATTGTAAAATAACTGCATAACAAAACAGAACCTAAACTAAAATCAGAGATGAATGCAATTAAAACTAACCTGTGAATGCTAACAGTTAACAGCACAAGGAAACTAAAACTAAAACTGAACAAGATTCTAAGAGTAGACAGTTCAACATCTAATCTACTAAACCTAGTCTATTCATAGGAAAACAAAAATCAAAGTAAGAAATAAAATGCAATATAGATCACTCTATCCTAATCTATATATCACCAGAAATCAATCAAGAACAGAATTTAGAATTGAAACAAATCAAAAACAGTACCTAAATTCTAACCAATCAAAAGCAATATCACAATAAAAAAAACAGAATTGAATTCATAGGTGTATTGCACATTGAACTGAATAAAAGAGTGCTTAGAGCTCTCAGGAAGACATCCTGATAATATGAATTCCAATCCAGGATATTCTAAGTCATGTTTCAGAACTTTAAATTTGGCTCTTTCCACTAATTTGTCCAATCAATGTTCATTAACCTATTCATCAATCTAAAATTTACAAACAAATTCAAGAAACACATATTTGAATCAATTTTTATGCATTGGACTTTTCTCTGTCTCGAGAAGACATCTCGATGAAGAATGCTCACTATGGAGACATTTACTTCCAAACGGAACCATAGAATTGCAGAGTTACAGAATCCAAATCAGTTTCTCAACACGTAACAAGTACACAATTCAAAAACAAAGAACAAAATCGAGACATAAACAAGAACAGAACAAAAACACAAAACTCAACTTTATTAACATGAAAAGAAAATTTTTACACACTACCAAAAATCACCAAGACTCTCGCGACCTGTCACCCTTGCGATTGTCTCAACGAAATCCAAAAGTCGAGAACTCTACTTCTACGAAAGCGGAAAGGAACCCTAACCTAAAGCGCTTAGAACTATGAACAGAAAGTGTATCTTAAAGTGTGTAAAGTATTCTCTGCTATTTACAAGGTGAAAGCCCTTTTTATAGGGTCAGAAAAACAAAAGAAAACGAAAGAGGGAAAAAGAAAGGGAAAAAAATATGGGAGATGAAGAACCTTGCTGTGACGCTTCAAGCTCTCCACGTGGCAGCTCCGGTCAGCTCTTCTTTCTCACTGGTCAGCTCCAGTCATCTTCTCCGGGCAGGTGATGTGTGCTACTGCCTCCAAATGAAGTGATGGAGTGAAAACCCCCAAAGGAACAGAACACCAAAACGATGACGTTCCACTAAAGGGCAAAGCCCACTATAGCAGCGCCAATCCACTCAGCCCAATTCTCCAAGCCTGCACCGTCAAACCAAACGCAGCGTTTTTCGAATGGCCTAATAATCCAAATGTGGCAGCAGCATTGTCAGCCCAAGGCTTGCTTCTCAGCGACCCAATTGTTGCTCCCTGTTGTCCAATAGATTCAGCCACAAAACAGCCCAAAGAAGGATCAAGGCCCAGTGTTTTTGCTGGCTGTTCAAGCCCAAACCAAATCCAATCTAAAAAAATTGAATAAAAGAGTTAGAATGCAAATAAGAAGAAATATTATGAGATTAAAAACAAATTAAAACCAAACAATTTTTTATTAAAAGAATTTCAGAAAAATACTAATTTCCTAATTATTAACAAAGATTAATAATTACATCTAAAAACCTATTTTTAACTAAAATTTTATAAAACTAAAGAATTAAGAGAAAAACATAAAACTAGCCTAATTCTAAGAAATTAAAAACTAAAGAAATCTAAGAAATGATTTTTAACAAAGAAAAATATGTAAATCTAGAGTGTTATCATGTAGCATATTGTTCTTTCATGTGTGATATCCACATTCTGCATTGTCAAAATATTACTTATGAACACTCCATATGGTAGATGATACTCCTTTTGTTTTGCAAACTTTAACATGTAATCACCAATCACAGAAGACCAATCTATTGGAGTACCAGTTTGCAATGCATACAACAGGTACACATCTTCACCATTCAGTAAGTATTGATCTTCACCTCTTGGTAGTAAAACCTAGGTGATCACGTATGCACACAAGATTTCTTCCTTGCTCAGATTTTCAATGCTAAAGGATTCACATTTGCCTACCATGTCAGGATTCTTCAAGAAATTGTTATAGATTTCAGTTTTGTAGAATCCTAGAATGCCTTGATGAGCCTTCATTCCTCATTCTTGAAATCTAGCAACATATTTCCATATGGGAGGATCAATGTTGATATTCACACCTTTCACTCTACAGGTGAGACAGTTACCTTCCTTTTTCAGCTTTGAATAGAAAACCTTCACAAGGTTTGGATAACAATCCCCTTGAAGTTCAACAAATTTGGTCATACCAGCTTTCTCCAACCATTCCTGAAACACGAAACCTTCATTGTGGAAAAATAGAATGCTCATGCATTTGTGCCTGATCACTTCCTTGTAACCTGTTAACCCTCGGCAAGTGTAACCGAATCGTATCAAGAAATAATAAAATGGTAAGACCAAGTATCATTTCCCAAAGGACTCACGGCCTAAACAGTTATGTGATTTGTTGATTAAATTAGACTTGTGAACGAATTCTTGTAGGTTTAAATGCAAATATTGAAAATTAAATATGAATGCATGTATTGATCAATTGGATCAAAAGAAGCAAAAGTGATTGATGTAAATTATGGAATGATGATGTTGTTGGGGTTTTCAATTCATCCTATCCACTCTTCATTAATGTTAATGCCACTTTCTAATTTCCCTTAAACCCAATGTCCGGGTGAAGAAAGCCTACTCCTAATCACTAGTTTACAATGTCTTGTCTCCCTAGCAATTATTCATGCATTATGTCAGAACCCATTTAAAACCACTAAAAACCCTGCATAGTGGAAGCTAAATGTCAAGGAAGAGAGCTAGAAATCAGAGAGTGGAAAATAGGTGGCAGTAGGAGGTTGGCCGTTCGCTAATGACGGTACGAGTAAAATTCATGGTTTTCAAAAGTTCACGCCACTTCTGCATGCTTACCTTCTTCTCCAAATTTCTGAAACCATTTTCCCCTCCTTCTCTCTAAGATTTCTTCATCATCTCTCTACAAAATCTTACTCTTTTCTTCCTCCGATCATCAAACAAACCACACCTGAGTACTCCCGGCGTCGAGGGCGTTTGTTTGAACTGATCAGTTTTTGATTTCCGAGCTGGTAAGTTCATCTCTCCCTCAACCGTGTGTTTTCTGTCGCATGCAAACCCAGATTTTTGGTTGCATGAGTTGATCCTCTCATTCTGAGTATTTCTGGTCTTGTGTTTGATTTAGTTTCTTAAGGCGTGATTGTAGAACGCTAAGGTCTCTAGTAGAGGCGAACCATATGCTGCATTTGTGAACGTTCGGTTACGCTTAGAAAGTACCTTAAACACTTACATTGTACAAAATATGTGGAAGTACTCTATAAAAGACAACTTTAGTAATGTCAGAAAATTGACTCCCCCAAATTTAATACACAACCACTTAGGATGTCAAAGGCATTTCAATACTGAGGACTTCTCTTTGCATGCCCTTATTGAATGCCTATGACAATAGTGTTCAAATTGCCTTCCATGTTCGACTTGAGTAGTAATAGGTTTATTACTTATGTCACATGGAGTGTTGTTGTTTTGGCTAAGTTTTTATTTGTTTGGCTTGTCATAGAACATGACCCATTTTCCCAACCATCGTGGATGGATGTACAATCGTTGTTATAGTGGAAGGAGAGGTTTGAAGAAATCTTTTGTCATCGGAGTTGAAGAGTTTGTGGAGACGGCCCAACGATATCAATATTATGCTCTTGATGGAGGGATTCGATGTCCATGCATCAAGTGCGAATGTACAAGGATTTTGAAAGATGAAGTCGTCAAACTTCACCTTTACCAAAAAGGGTTCATGCCTAATTACACGGTTTGGACATTTCATGGTGAACAAATTCCTTCGACCTCCACTACAACTAAAAAGCGGCTTGCATCAGGTTCGAATACTATTGTACATACATCTAAGATAGATCAATTTGCCTATATGCAAGAGATGATCGACATTGCTCTTCGTCGCCATGCTGAATAGGAAGCAAACGATAGTCATGATGAAGAGTCTCCAAATGAAACCACTCAGAGGTTTTACAATTTATTGACAGAGGCAAATCTACCTGTATTTGAAGGTTCATCTGAGTCAAAATTGTTAGTGTGCATTAGACTCATGGCTGGCAAATCTAATTGGAACGTTCCCATTCAAGCAGTGGACTTCTATACAAAATTGATGTTAGATTTGACACCACCAAACAATTTTATGCTGAAGAATTATTACCAAGCCAAAAAATGTGTTTCAAAGTTGGGATTAAAAGTCAAGAAGATTGATTATTGTGTTAATGGATGTATGTTATTCTATGACAATGACAGTGGCAAAAATGATGCATTGTTGGTTGAATGTAAGTTTTGTGGCTCACCTCGATATTATACGATGCATGCTGGACGGAGGCAAAAAAAACCAATTCCCTTAAAGTCCATGTTCTACTTTCCTATAATTCCAAGATTACAAAGAATGTTTACTTCAATACAAACATCAGAACACATGACATGGCATGATAGTAACAAAACTGAAGGATTTTTGCGTCATCCTTCTGATGGTGAAGCTTGGAAGCACTTCAATCGTAAACATCCATCCTTTGCTAGTGAACTGCGTAACGTCAGGCTTGGTCTATGCTCTGACGGGTTTACCCCGTACATTCAGGCGTCTGCATCACCATATTCATGCTGGCCCGTGATAGTTACCCCATACAATCTACCACCTGAGATGTGTATGACAAAGCCTTACATGTTCTTATCGTGTATAATACCAGGGCCATCTAACCCCAAATCATCGATTGATGTTTATTTGGAGCCTTTGATTAATGATTTGAAGAAGCTATGGAATGGTGTTCGGACGTATGATGTTTCAAGGAAGAAAAATTTCCTTATGAGGGCAGCCTTGATGTGGACTATTAATGACTTCCCAGTGTATGCCATGTTATCTGGTTGGAGCACGCATGGTCGATTAGCTTGTCCACATTGCATGGAACATACAAAGTCATTCCAATTAAGTTATGGTCGGAAAAGTAGTTGGTTTGACTGCCATTGACGGTTCTTGCCCATTCATCACCCCTTTAGAAGAAACAAAAAGGCATTTCGCAAAGGGCAAGTTGAAACGGATATGCCCCCGCCGAAGTTGACTGGATCACACGTTTGGAGAAGAGTGAAAGACTATCCAAAAGTTACTAAATCTGGTCAGAATAGGATAGAAGGGTTTGGAGAATGGCATAATTGGACTAAAAGAAGCATATTCTGGGATCTTCCCTATTGGAAAGACAACTTGCTAAGACACAACCTCGATGTCATGCACACAGAAAAAAATTTCTTTGACAATGTCTTCAACACAGTTATGAATGTTATTGGTAAGACAAAAGATAATGACAAAGCAAGTAAAGATTTACCTTTCTATTGTGGACGAAAAGACTTAGAGTTGAAGGCGCAAGGTACGGCCGATTATTTAAACCAAAAGCAAATTACACCATGTCAAAAGATGAGGCAAGAATAGTGTGTGGATGGATCAAGAAGCTTAGAATGCCAGATGGATATGCTTCTAACTTGTCCAGATGTGCCAATGTTTAGAACGGTACTATTCAAGGGTTAAAGAGTCATGATTGTCATGTATTCATGGAGACTTTCATCCCTCTTGCGTTCAGTTGTTTGCCAATGCACGTATTAAATTCACTGATAGAAATCAGTCACTTCTTTAAAGATTTGTGCTGCACGACACTAAAGGAAAATTCCCTTAGAAAGATGGAAGTAAATATCCCAATTATTCTCTGCAAATTAGAAAGAATATTTCCTCCTGCATTCTTTGATTCAATGGAGCATATTCCGATTCATCTTGCATATGAAGCTTGGCTTGGGGGACCTGTGCAATACAGGTGGATGTATCCATTTGAAAGGTTTATGGGAGAATGCAAACGTTCAGTCAAAAATAAAGCTAGAGTAGAAGGCTCAATTTGTGCAACTTACTTGCACAGAGAGACAACGTATTTTTGTTCACATTATTTCAAAAACTTCATGTTGTCCCCCACTCATGTCAGAAATGAAATGCAATGGCAAGTTCAACCACGTCAAGGTGCATTATCAGTTTTCCGACAATCAAGCCATCACGCAGAGAAAGAATTCACTCATTGGTTAACTGATGCTGAATTCAACTCTGCTCATGTCCATGTCTTAATCAATTGCAGTGAAGTTAAGCCGTACCATGACTATGTCATCATCCATCTCTTATCTTTGCAATACATATCATTTGTACCAGCTCATTTCTTGTGGCTGAGCAAGTCGTTGAAGGAAATGCTTCTGCTAGAATACACTCAGAGTTTCCCCATTGGTTCAGAAATCAGGTCCTTACTTATTCCTATGTTTAGAGCAAGGTTAATTTGACTCTTGATTTTAAATTTTTTTTTATGATCTTTGTAGGTTTTTAATCAGGCATTAACTCCCACGATTCAAGAGTTAAGACATATATCCAATTGGCCAATGAGAAGTGTGAAAGAATGACACACTTACTTCACCAATGGTTACAAATTCCATACACATGAGTGGTCTAAAGGAAAGAAAACAACAAATTGTGGTGTGTACGTCAAGGGCCTTACAGAAGGTTCCTATGATGATTTCTACGACATCATTCATAAAATATATGAGCTAGAGTACAGCACCACTACTTCTCCAAACAGAGTAGTAATTTTTTATTGTGAATGGTTTGATCCTTCTAGAGCTGGTACTAGAGTGGATCCACGCTTTAATATTGTCGAACTCAACCAGAGATTAAGATATGGATCGTTTGATCCTTTCATTCTACCAACTAATGTCAGACAGGTTTATTATGTGCCATATCCACCATTCCGCAATATTGACAAGCGTGGTTGGGCCGTAGCAATACAAACCAAGCCTAGAGGTCGCATTGACTCAAATGAGGTTGAGGAAGATGTTGCCTACCAGCTTGACCAAATGTCACAACCACAAGAAATTATTGAAGTTGAACGTATAACCGCATTGGTCGATCCTGATGGTGATGGAGATGAATTAAAAGCAACAATACAAGGTGATGAAGAACAAGAACAACAACAACAACAACAAGAAGAAGAAGAAGATGATGATGATGATGATGATGATGATGATGAAGAAGAAGAAGAAGAAGAAGATGATGATGATGATGACGATGATCTAGAAGAAGAAGATGAAGATGAAGATCATGATGACAACGATTGAATGTTGGACATCTATTGTAGCAAATTGAACTATCATTTCAATAGAGTTATCTAAAATACCATCTTTTAAGACTGTGTATGCAATTATTTTACATTCACTTTAATTTGTATTGATCATTCCTTATTCATTTCTTTTGTTTCACTTTATTTGTAACCATTTCAATGCACTAATGACAGAACAAGGTTTAGAACGTTCTAATAAAGGAAAGGGGGTAGCAAGGCCTAAAAAGAGGCAGCGCTAGGCACCAAAGTATGTACTTAGGGTGCCTGCTAAACTACCTACCACGGTTGCCCCCAGTCCATCATCTGTGGGGCCTCCTCCTACCCCTATAATACAGCCTCCTACCCCTACAGTAGACCCTACTCCTACCTCTGCAATACACCCTTATCCTACCCCTACAGCACACCCTTCTCCTAACCCTTGCAGCAGACCCTCTTCCTCCTCCTGTGATTATAACCCCCACTTCTCCCCCTATGCTTATTACCCCCACTCCTCCCCCTGACCCTACTTCTATACTTTCCTCATCTTGTATACCGTCTTCTGAGACTATCACACCATTTGCTAATCCAGATTCAACTGATGATGGTGATGGTTTTGACCCCACCCTCCATGATCGACCATGGATTGAGCCGTATGGTAAAGGGTAAGATTTTAATCCCTTGTTTAACCATTATGATGTTTAAAGTTTGCATTAATTCAAATTACTTTTATTATGCAGGTTTATTCCATCCAAGGTTGCTTCCCAGGCCATCACACGTTCAATTAAGCAATAATTTTTAAGTCCATGGCCTACTTGGGGAGCAATACCTGATGACGACAAAAAGTCATTCTGGGAGCGTTTTCAGGTGAACAATCCATTAAACTAATTGTCATTCTTCTTTTAGTATGTTCATTAATCAATGTTTGTTCTGTTTCATGTTACAGATGAAGGTGCAGTGGAAACCTGAACATGAAAAACAGATACAAAGAAATTTCCACATGAAAGCATCTCATCTGCTGTCAGAGATGTTTAGGGATGCCCGCAATGCAGGAGAGCGCCCTTACTGGTTGGGCGAGCAAATTTGGAACTCTTTATTGGCTCATTGGAATTCAGTAGAGTTTCGTAATAAGTGTGTCAAATCCTAGAGGAACAGAGCTTCTGAAAAGGGTGGCACCCTGCATACTGGTGGGTCGATCACGATTCATGAGCATTGCATTCGTATGGTAAACTTTCATTACTTTTCTGTTTCTTTCATATATAAGTTATGTATTTTCTATTTCATATGTACACTTGTAACTATAAATTATGTTACAGGCACAAGCTCTGGGACGGGCGGTCCATGTTGATGAGGTCTTTGCACAGACTCATGTTCGGAAGGGCACTATTGAATTCGTTGATGAAAGATCTCGGAAGACTCATGTAAGCAAATAACACTATTACTATTAGTAATTTTTCATTTATGTTATTCTATCATTCCCTAACATTGCTTTTAATGTTTGAACAGGAAGAATTTTCTACGAGACTTTCACAGGTTAGATCTGAACATGGGTCAGCTCCTACACTGGATGATGCGAGTAATGGAGAAGACGACATTCGTAGGACATAGTGCTAGGTCGACATCATTGGTGGGAAGAAAAAGGGACGAGTGTACGGTGTAGGACAACTTGCTGCAAACTATACAACATCAAGAGGAGGTACTCTGAAGCACCAACCTTCTTCTTCCACCACTACTGTTGACGAGGCCGTTGTCCGCCTCACGCAGGCACTGGAGCAACGTGACCAGGAAATCACTGATTTGAGAGCAGAATTTAGAAACTTTAAGGCCCTGATCATGAGAGTGTTGCCTGAGACTTCACAGGATCAATTCAATATCCCTCCGACCCAACCACGACCCTCCCCGTCACCCGCTGTCCCTCAACAGCCCACATCAGTCCAACCCTCATCAGTCCACCCGACATCAGTCCAACCCATACCAGTCCAGCCATCTACAGAGGAGTAGGATGATGAAGATCATTCTGATGATAACTATGTACATTATTAGTTTTATTTTGTTTTTAGTTGTTATAGAAACATTTGGATATTACAACATTTGGAGTTTAGATATATCATTTGGATGTTAGATAAATTGGATGCTTTGGATGTTAGATAAATTGGATGCTTTGGATGTTAGAACATCATTATGTTACATTGTATAATGTTTTATTTATAAATACATGTTCTATGGATGATTGGATGATTCAGATGTTATATTGTCATTCTGATCAATGATTGCATCATTGAGATGCACATTATTAAGGTCTATATGTTGTTTGAAAATGTTATACAGGTCTGTTTGTGTTGTGAACAATTTATACAGGTTTGTAGGGTTTCATAAGAAATACAATTGTGCCTTGGATTTGCCTCGAACTTACCGAAGGCTTATGCCCTTCGGTAATTACCCATGTTAGGTAATTACCGAAGGCTTCCGCCCTTCGGTAATTAACGAATGGCGGAAGCCCTCGGTAAATCTTAGTGACAAGGGATTTACCGAGGGCTCTTTGGCCGTCGATAAGCCATATGTAATTACCTTGTACCGACGGTTTTCGGCTGTTTCCGAGGGCTTCTGGCCTTCGGTAATGCCCTTCTTTTTTGTAGTGGTTGGTTTAAAATTCTTTCACCACTGCTCTGTTAGCTGGTGTAGGGTAAGTGGCTAGCCTCCCCTAGTTCCTGTTCTCCAATTTCTCCCCAAACTGTGGAGCAAACTCAGGTATCAGTCCAGCCTTCCTTTCCATCAGTAGCCTCCTATCTTGGACAACTTTGAGGTTGCGCTCATGCTTGTGGGATAGGAACTTTTTGGCATCGGAGCATTCTGGCTCCTTATCCTTCCTCTTGGATCGTATACAGCAAGCAAACAACCAAAAGAAGCAAAAAAACACTCTGCCAGAATCGCGCTCAGGGGAAATTTCCGCTGAGCGGCGATTCTGCAGATTTGTCAAAAACTTGCAAAAATGCTCCTATTCTCCACCCAACTACATTCTTCCTAGTTGCAGACCCAAATCAAGCAGTTTAATTGGTCCAAACAGCATTTAATTCATCTAATCATGCATAAAAATCAAAATCCCTCAAGAATCATGCTTAGACAACCATGTTCATACCAATTCATGCTTTCAAAAACCTAGAATGGAAAATGCTTTTACTTACTTGGGTGGAGATGCTAAATGAGTAAAAAATGCTCTAGGAATGTAAAGAAATCAGCCCCCAACAGCAATGCTCTCACCAAACCCCAAACTTGAATTAAAACTTGGTGCAAAAGTGAGTGGAAGAGAGGTTTTGTGAAGGGGGAAGAAGGGGAAAAATGAGGAGAACTCTTTGGAGAGTGCTTGAGAGTGTGTGGGAAGAGGGAGTTCTAAAACTAGAACAAAGTCGCGCCCTAGGGTATAAAAATACCCAAATGGGCCTAATCCCGCTGAGCTCAATTGAAACAAAATAGTCCACCCAACTCTACAGTATTCGCGCTCAGCGGTAATTACCACTGAGCGGAATTTGCGGCACCTACTCTCCTTCTTCCTAGCTTGCCCTAGGTGTGTTATACTCATGCCTCTCACTCAATAAGAGATAAAAAAATAAAAAAGATAAACAAAAAGATAAAAAAATAAAAAGATAAAAATTCAAGTCAAAGTTAATCAATAATCACACAAATAGAATAGTTAAACCACGAGTCCCCGGCAACGGCGCCAAAAAACTTGTTAACCCTCGGCAAGTGTAATCGAATCGTACCAAGTAATAATAAATGGTAAGACCAAGTATCCTTTCCGAAAGGACTCACGGCCTAAATAGTTATATGATTTATTGATTAAATTAGACTTGTGAACAAAGTTTTGTAGATTTAAATGAAAATACTAAAAAGTAAATATGAATGCATGTATTGATCAATTCAACAAAAGAAGCAAAACGTGATTGAAATATATGATGATGATGTTGTTGGGGGGTTTTCCATTCATCCTATCCACTCTCATGTATTCAAGAGTTCATCTTCTTGATTAATGTTAATGCCACTTTTTAATTTACCTTAAACCCAATGTCTTGAAGAAGAAAGCCTACTCCTAATCACTAGTTTACAATGTCTTGTCTCCCTAGCAATTATTCATGCATTACATTCGCACAAAAGCTTAAAGGCAACCAATCCTCCTATCCCTACTAGGCAATATTACTATTGGGAGAGTTCCTTCATGTCTAGATTTATTTATATATATCCATACAAATAAAATCAATGATCATGCAATTGAATGAATTAAACAAAGCATGCATAGAGTATAGAAGAAAAACCCTAACAAGTAATGAAAGAAAGCATATGAATTAAAGAACCAGTTCAATACATGAGAGTTTCAAAGGATTACATTGATTCCCCAACAACAATGAAGGTTTAGTTCACCATAATCATGGTGAAACTAGATGAAAAATAATGAAAGAATGAAAGATAGAACCCCAGAATTTGAAGAGTGGAGCTTGAGCATCCAAAATCCTCCTCCAAGGGGTGAAGAAAGTGTGATTTTGCTTCGTTCTGCCATAAGATACTAAACCTAGGTCCACTAAAACCTTATATAGACTCTTAAAGATTACAGAAAAGTGGCCCAAGGCCCAATAAAATACCGGTCAACGGTAATTACTGCTCAGCGGTAAGTGCGATTCTTCTATTTGATGCTTAGCTGCAGTTTTGCCCCTCAACGGTGACTACAGGACTTGAGAGTGCCGCTCAACGGTAATTTCCGCTGAGCGGTACTTGTGGCTCGTCTTTTATGCACTTTTTCTTCCTTTTCTGACTCCAACTTATGGCTACTTCACTTCTTCCATTTAATTCATCTTAAAACTTGTAAAAACTAGAGAAACCAAGCATAAAACCCATACAATATATATTAGTTATTAAAAGATCGTGGAAAAGGTCCAATGATAACAGTTGAAAAACTATCATTTTTATACTTAATTTTGACCTTAAGGACAACCTTTATGACTTAGAAATTAGCTTGGAATCATGCTTTTGCTTATGTTTTGGAAATAAGAGAGTTGGATGGGTTTTATGCTTAGTTTTCCTTGTTTTTGCAGGAATTGAGATGAATTAGATGAAAGAAGTTGAAGTAGTAAGGAGATGGACTCAAGAAAGGAAGTGAAAGTGCTTAAAAGAAGAGCCGCAGTCACCCTTGATGGACAAATTTATGAACACCAAAATATGATGTCACAAACTTGTTTTTCAATCGGCAAGTATGACCGAATCGTTCAAGTAAAAAACTCGGTAAGACCAAGTATCGTTCTTCCCAAAGGACTCACGGCCTAGTTTAGTTGTGTGGTT
>JAHCHA010012614.1:5855-18233 GCA_027742795.1 Vigna hirtella
TGTACCAACCCTATGGATGAATTGAAATGAGGTGTACCAACCTCGTGGATAAGTGAATGAGGTGTGAAAACCTCGTGAAAAGGGTGTACCAACCCTATGGATGAATTGAAATGAGGTGTACCAACCTCGTGAAAAGGGTGTACCAACCCTATGGATGAATTGAAATGAATGAAAATGAGTTTGATTATTGGGCTCGACCATTGCCTTGCAGAGGGCCGAGATACCAATAGCAGAAATTGTAAAATTGCTTGATTGTTTTGAAAATTGAAATTTTTGAAATTGTTGAAATTTTGAGAACCTTTTTTGATTTTGATTTTGAATTTAAGAAACAAGGTGTTGCATTTTTGTACAGGTATATGGATTTTGAAACCTCAATGTGCAAGAGAAACATGGTTGATGAAAATTTTGAAATTTAGAGAAGAAAACTTTGATGCATGCTGATTTTTTTGTCTTTTTGAAAGAAGGAAATTTGATGAATATACATGGAGGCAAATTCAAGGTTGATGAAAATATGCATATGATGTATTGGAAGATTATGAACCTGACATCCCTTTTTTTTTTTTTTTTTTTTTTTTTTTTTTTTTGAGAGTCAATTTGTTTCCTTTGAAATCATCCAATTTATGACGATCTAGACTTCCAATTTCCTTCAATGGATGTCCAATCCTAAAGTCAACTGTGCAAAATGAAGCTTGTGTGCTACGCATTTCTTGACGAGATACTAGTGTGTACATGCTTGATATCAGGGGTTGGAAAAATATGTGGAGGATGATTGGAAGGATTTGGAGAGTACCGGGATGGCTACTTGGGCCTCTTACTCCTTAAAACGGCTACAAAGGCCAATGTGAGGTAGTAGATACCCAGAAGCTACTCTGGAACATGGTAGAAGTATTGGTATGGACAATAAGTCGGGAATCAGGAAGTGAGAATATCATGTGTGATTTGCAAATTGCCCCAATTTTGGTGGTTTTAGACCTTGAAGTTCGAGGCGAACCAAGATCATGCAAGGCCCAACAAGGGATGCCCCAGTCTTTGTATGAGCGTTGAATATTCAGATGAAAAAATTTGAGATTTAACAAAATTGCTCAATACTCTGAATGGGTCGAAACATATGAAAGTTACAAAGTTGCCTTGATTTTGGGTATGAGTCAATTAATTGAGGTTCAACAAAAGGTTGCCCCCCATTTTGGGTTTACGAATGATAAGATGGACTCAAAATCATACAAAGCCCAAAAGTGTCTGCCCCTGTTTTGAGGGTGGATCTATGAATTTTGGTGCGGACAAAATTGAGAGGCCCAACAAGGGATGCCCCGGTCTTGGTCCAAACTTTGAATATACAGATGAAACAAATGTGAGATTAACAAAGTTGCCCCAAGTTTGGGAATCGGGGGAAGAGTTTGGATGGGATTTGAATGTGTTCAGGAATTTGTGATGGATATGGAAAGGATTGGCTTGAAAAGATTGCCCCAATTGGCTTGATTTTCCTTTGTATAATTTTGATCAAAAGGGAGTTCCCTTCATCTGAGGACATTTATTTTTCATCATTTTTTTTTTTTATTATTTTTTTTAACTGCATTGTTAATCATTTTTGTCTTGTCCCAAAAATTAAGCTTCATGAAAATTTAAGCAACCATTATTCAATCTGTGTGGACTTTTATTGGGCTTGTAATGTGGCTTGGGCTAAGGGGTATTGAAGGAAAGGATATAAAGGCCCAAATAAATGTTTGCGGGTATTTTTGAAAAACAGGAGTTACCATCTACACTTGTATCAACTATTTGTCAAATCTGTTTTGACTTCTCTTGCTAATTTGCAAACTTCACTCTTTGTTTGTGATCACTTTGTGACTCTTTTCAATTTTTGCTTTGCTTTTGCTGAATTCTCTTCATTTGATCACTAAGTGTGTTCCTCTTGCAATTTAAGTTGACTTCTACCGTGATGGTAACCCTTGTTTGGGTAAAATTTTGAAAAGAAATTTCAGATTGGCTCAAATTGGGTATCAAAGGATATATTTTTGTTTTTTTTTTTTTGGATGAAGAAAAATGGCCACACGTCATTTCAAATATTGGTTGTTTCATTTTCAAAAGATTAATTAAGAGAAAAAGACTAAATGATCTCAACAGAGTCATTTTTCATTCCCTTTTTTATTTTTTCTCTTTTTTCGGGCTTCAGGATCTCCCAAATGAAAGCCAATGGAGGCAACGGAAAAATCTGCCCCAGTGTAAAACTTGATGTTTATTATTTGGGGTCAAGAACATGATTGGGCCAATCTATTGGTATAGCGAAGGCTAAAGGGTGATGTTTTCAAGCAATGTACACACAGATATCCCTTAAGAATATGTGATTTGATCATTTGACTCCAGGAGATTATGACATCCATTATATTTTTTTTTTTTTTGAAATCTCACAAAATGGATGATTTGCATCGAAAACAAATGACCCAAACCTTTGCGTATTTTTTTGGTTTTATGCATGAAGAAAAGTATATGAAATGAAAATGATGATGCTTGTTGAAAAACAGATTTTTTCGTTTTTTTTTTTGAAAATCGGGCTTCGCGGACCAGCCTGGAAACTGGACCTCGCGGGCCGATACGAAAAATAGGCTTTGTGAGCCCTTGGGGAAATTGGGATTTCTTGGCCAATGGAAACTGGGCCTTGCGGGTCAGTATGGAAACTGAGCTTTGCAAGCCAGTATGGGAAAAGGGCTTTCTTGGCCATTGGGGAAATGGGATTTCTTGGCCAATGGAAAATGGAAATTTATTTTTGCCAATGGAAACTGGGTCCTGCGGATCAGCATGGGAACTGAGCTTTGCAGACCAGTATGGGAAACGGGCTTGCTGGGCTAATGTAGAAATTGAGAGATTTTTTTTGGCCAATGTGGAAACTGGGCCTTGCGGGTCAGCATGGAAACTGAGCTTTGCAAGTCAGTATGGAAAATGGGCATTCTGAGCTTATATGGAAATTGAGATTTTTGCCATTTTGGAATTTGGGCCTTGCGAGCCAGCACGAAAACTGGGTTTTGCAAGCCATTATGAAAAATGAACTTTTTGGGCTAATGTGGAAAATGAGCTTGGGAACCAGTGCAGAAACTCGATTTGGCGAGCAATGCAAAAATTGATATGAGAAAACTTGATTTAGAAAAACGTTTGAAAACTTTTTTTTTTATTCACTTTCTGACACGGGAAAATCCAGATCGGATTGGCCCTGAGGAGAAGTATCATAGAAGGAAGTTGGACTTACCAGGTATATTGACCCAATGGATCAGATGACCTGAGCCGTGTGAACTTGTCACAAGAAGATGACGAAGAACACAATTTTTTTGCATTTTTTCAAAGTTTATGGAACAAGCTTAAAGAAAATCATTTTTAATTTTTTGTTATGAGAGGAATTCACAAGATTGAACTAAAGAAAATTTTGCAACACAAATAGACTCAATGGGCCCAACACTATTCTTTTTACGACCATGACAAAAACTTCAGACAAGAGTCTAAATCCCCTTATTTTTATTTATTTTTTTTTTTGCACAAATACTTGTTCACACAATTGAAAAGGGAAATTATGAATTGAAAACACAAAAATCTACATAAACAAGGATTTTTATTTTTCAGAAATTCAGATGCACTGGTTCAGGAGAAACCACATATGACAAAGGGCCTAATGGGCTCAAAAACCGTTCATCCTTCATTCTCAGATTTTTCTTCTTTAACAATAAATTCAACGAAAATCACACAAGACAATTTGAACAAATGTACAAAACCTCATTCAACAGCAAAAATGTGAAAACAAAGTATTTTTGACACATCTTCAAAAGAAGTAGACTCGAGAGACAACCACGAAGGTCATTGGGCCTAATGGGCTCGAGCACTATTTTTTTTATTTTTTTTTCTTTTAACTACAAATTCAAAGAAAATCACACAGGACAATTTGAACAAATGTACAAAACATTATTCAACAACAAAAATGTGAAAACAAAATATTTTTGACATATTTTCAAAAGAAGTGAACACGAGAGAAAACCACGAAGGCCATTGGGCCTAATGGGCTCGAGCACTATTCCCTCCTCCCTTTTTTAGATTTATTCAAAATGCAGAAGAAGAAGGAATAAAAAACAAACAAAATGGTATGATGTGAAATACAAACATGCCAAAATAATTCTTCACTCAAATTTATTTCAGAAAGAATTGGGTTCAAAGAAGGCTAACATGGTAATGAGGCCCAATGAACCTGAAAAATGTCCTTTATCAAGCAAATGAAAAACAATTTTGAACACTTCAAATTTTACATCACTCCAATTATTATATTTTTGAAAATTTTCCATTTATCATATTTTTGATTTTTTTTGTTTTATTATTTTGGTGAAATCGGATCATCCAAGAAGTACTGAATTGGGCCGGATCGACCCAACAAAACCCTATCCGTTTTCAGATTTTCAAAATTTTTTTTTTTTTTTTTTTATTTATTATTTTTTTAAAACTCAGAAAGAAAAACAGACCGACACCAGGCAGTTGCAGTGACCGGAACTGTAGCTACAGTGGATTTGCTTGGCTATAAGTCGAGAGCTCCTCCGCGTTGGGCGACATTTTCTGATCTCTCTCTCTCTCTTGCTCTCTTCCTCTCCTCTCTCTTCTCTTTATTCCTTGAGTGTCTGGATTTCCGAGAGGAGCTTCTGCCCCTGTGTGCTTTCGGAGGCGTCCCAGGGCTGCGACGAGCTTCTGTAAGCCTTCCACTTCCAGGTAAGTCCTCTAAACTCTTCGATCTTCTTTCTTTCCCTTAAGTTTTTCCTTTTTGTTTTTCTTCCTTCCATCCCTCCTTCTCTGGTTTTCTGTTCTTTCGATCTTCATTTTTTTTTTCTTACTGTTTTTCTGACCTTTGATGCTTTCTCTACTTTTTTCTTTTCTGCATTCAGTTCGCTTTTCCTTATGCTCTTTTTTTTTTCATGTTTTCCTGCATTTTGTTCTTTCCTGCTTTCCCTTCTTCCCGTTCCCTTTTATTTCCTTTCCTTATGCTTTCTGTTCTTCTATTTTTTGCTTTCCTTCCACTCTTTGGCTTTCTGTTTTTGCTTTTCTTTTACGCTTTCGGCTTTGCTTGCTTTTATTTCCTTCTCGCCTTTCTCTGCATTTCTTTCTGAGTCTTCTTTTCTCTTTTCTCTTTTTTTTTTAATTTAAAAACTTAAAACACTTAAAAAACACAACTGTCTTAAAAATTAAGGGGTATATAGGCTGGAAACCAGACGTTTATCTCCCTTCGTTTGAAGGTATGGCAGAGACAATCGGGTAGAACAACGCCACGTACCCCATAAAATCAGAAAACTTAAAAAGAGAATGAATTTGAATGAACCGAACATGGACAATATGGACAAGGACGACTGGACGTAGATCCGTTTAGGAACCTTTGCGAGGACCGTGAAACAGATCTGAGACCAGACACTGAAATAATAAAGACTGACCGAACAAAGAAAACCTAAAAGGAAAATAAAAACACATAACTGAGAATCTAACATTTTTTGCTTTTTGTTTTATTTTTGTTCTCTTTACTTTTTTTTTTTGTTTGTTTTTTTTTTTAGAAAAAATTCGAGATGAGTGATATGGAGATGGAGAGGTACACCAGTCAGCGGTGGCGACCTACAGAAGATCAGGTCAGAATGATGACCAATATTTTTAACCATGGGGTCACACATCCCAGCCGAGCCCAAGTCGTCGAGATTGCGTCTCGACTAAGGTTTTTCGCAGATGCCAGCGAATACAACGTCCATTGCTGGTTCAACAACCACGGCAACCGGGTCAAGCGCTGGCAAGCGGAGATAGACCCCACTGGCACTCACTTTTCACAACTGCCGCTATACATGTATGGTAAGCATCCTGATCACCTCCATCTTTTTTTTCCTTTTTTTTTTTTTTTTTTTTTTTTTTTTCTCTTATTATTGACACAAATTTTGTTTTGTTTTTTTTTTTTTGGAAAGAATACAACTGGGTGATCATGAGGGCGCCGAGGCTGCTGGACTTGTTCCCCGTTCCGATCATCATTGACGACGACAGGGACGGACGACAAATCGCTCCACCCATGCTTCTCACCTTCCGGACCAGAGCTCCCTCGACGGAGCTCTCCCTCAGACCACCGCAACCAGCTCGGGAGTTTTTTCGCTGAACTGTTTTTTTTTTTTTATATTTTCATGGTTTGTAACTTAACGATCACCCGTGATCGAACCGCGAACACTGTTTATTTGCTTTTGTTATTTGCTTGCTCTTCTTTTTTTTTATTTGAATTTGTGACTTTGCACCCTTTTCTGTTATATCTGCTTTTTTTCTTTTTTATGCATTTTTATTTTATTTATCAAATGTTAAGATCGTATGAGTGTATTCAAAATGATGTCCTTGTTTAAAATCATCCTTCCGACCTTACTGTAATTCTGCTCCAATGATGAAATGAAATATATTTTTATGGTTTTTTTCTTTTTATTTCAGTCTAAACAAAATTTCTAATTTAAACAAAATGATGGAAAACCGAGGTCAAAAGAAAATAAAATTATTTACAAAGAAAATACGGAAAAAAGACTTCGAATGAAATGAACGCCATGAACATGAAGAACACAATTTTGAAATCATTACGCATATGAGACAAAGAAATGGGAGGAGAAGAACAAAGAACTCGTAAACAAAATTGCACAATCTGAAATCATTTTTTTGTTTGGCGACACCCTATTAGGACATGATTTCCAGTAAACCTTGGAGATACCAAGTAATGAAAGTCCACATGGATGAAAGCGTGATATCAAATGAGCATAAACCTCATAGCGAGGCAAATTAAAGCTCGAGCAAAACAACATCAGTTCCAACTTATGCTTTCCCAAATAATCCGCGAGTCCTCTTTCCTCGTCATGGCATTTGTAGAGGCGAACTCACGCCTTGTCACGACACTCAATTTCAAATTTTTTTAAAAAATCCTGAATTGATCAAAGATTGCATTTTATGTTTGAAAGCCTTGCATGCTTCTGTTGAGTGTCCACGCGCTCCTCGATGATAATCACACCTCGCATTTATGTATTGGGTACGGAGGTCGTGTAGGCCTAGTTGGACAAACCTCTATGAGGTTACTGCGGAGAAGATTTAGCAGTAACTCTGCATAGGTCATAGGTATTGGAGTGAAGTTGGCAACCTCCTCAATACGACATTCGAGGATAGGCAGTAAAATGTGAATTAGCTCTTCTCTTTATCTTTCTCATGAAATTTGCGCCTCTAATGAACCAAAAAACCCGTTTTTCCTTCGCGTTTTGAGGTTAAATAGATACATCTGCAAACGTCGTGCCTGACACCTTCTCATTCGCGCCCGGGCTTGAAGCTCTCTAGAAAATCGCGCACGAGAATTCACTGAAATCTTAACAGACCGATATCTTGACGAGCGTCAATTGAGCGCTTCTCTCGAGGAACATCATCTTCTCATTGGAGAACGAGCGTCCTCTTCCATCTTGTCAATGAGAGTTCTCTTCTAAAGGCAGGCGGAGCGTCCACTTCTGTTCGGATGGACGAGCGTGTTAGAGGCGAGTCAAATTCAGCTTGGACGAGCGTCTATTTCGCTTGGACGAGCATCCATTTGTGCTCGAGCGAGCGTCCGTTTCAGCATAGACGAGCGTCCGTTTCAGCCTGAAGGACGAGCGTCCACTTATAGGACGAACGCCCTGGACGATCACGTGCAGGACGAGCGTCCACTTCCATTATGGACGAGCGTTAACTTCTTGGACGGGCGTTCTACTCAGTTTTACGGACGAGCGTCCAATTGTGTGTGCTGGACGAGCGTCCATTTCTTCAGTTGGTGGACGAACGGCTGCCTAACTTTGGACGAGCGTCCGCTTCTTGAACGAGCGTCATCTACTAGTTGAAGGACGAGCGTTCGCTTTCATTGGTTGGACGAACGGCTGCCTCATTTTGGACGAGCGTCCACTTAGCTGAAGGACGAGCGTCCACTTCATAGGACAAACGTCCACTTCTTCTTTGTGGACGAGCGTCCTCTTCTGTTCACTGGACGAACTTCCACTTGTGCTCTTAGTGAAGTATTCTCTGTCGTCCATAGGGTGATCGTCCGTGTGCTTGCGTCGAGCGTTTCTGCACTTTGGTTCGGCTCCACACCTTGTCAGAGACTCTTCCACCTTCAATCTCTCATTGCTTATTAATCGTTCATGGTGGTTGTAAAGTACATAAAAATACAATAGTGACCTTTTTGTTGCTCAGAAGCGATTTTACTTGAACAGAAATTTCTCTCCATCTTTGGGCATATTCTCTGAATGATTCAGATTCTTTCTTCACCATGTTCTGCAATTGTGCTCTGTCAGGTGTCAAATCTTTATCATATCCATACTGCCTTAGGAATGTCTCAACCAGATGCTTCCATGAGTAGATGTGAGTAGTATCTAAGTGCATGTACCAAGTTAGAGCCTCGTCAGTTAAACTTTCTTGGAAGAAATGAATCAAAAGTTTTTCATTGCGGGCATAAGCTGTCATTTTCCTGCAGTACATGGTTATATGGCACCTCGGGCAAGTATTTCCCTGATATTGCTCAAACTCTGGCAACTTGAACTTTGGAGGTACCACCACATCGGGAACTAAACATAGTTTTTTAGCATCTCCAGATTCAAAACTTCCTTCACCCTCTTTGGCTCTCAACCTCTTCTCGAGGACTTCTAATCTGCTCTTATCGTCCTTAAAATCTGTTGGTGTAATGACACAAGATGGAGACTTCGTCTCAGGTTGTTTTTTCATTATCATGCTCTCAATACCTGGTTGGATCGTCTGCCTAGGAATTGTGAAAGTGGTTGCCCCAGGCTCGTTTTCTATTTCAGCTGCATTACCTTCAGCCTTTTGAGTGTCAAGATGTCTCGAGTCCACTCGTGAGGGTGGAGTATAATTCGGGGGAAGACAATAGGAAGGGGAAGTTTGTGTTTCCGGAGCTTCTTGTTGTAGTCGTTGTGCGGATGAATCTCCAGGACCTTGTAAGGCATCCAGGGTCCTTAGGACTTGTCTCATTTGTTCCTTCAGCTGTTGGATATCGGCTTTCATTCCCTCTTGAACTTCTACTTGGTTCTCCATGATTTTGACACTGGTTCGTGTCCTTTAGGGTGTCTTAGATGCTTAGCTGTATATTTTTTTTATTTTTTATTATTTTTTTTTTGTGAAACAAATTAAGAAAAAAGAAAAATAAAAAATAAAAAGAAAAGAAAAGAAAAGAAAACATAGTTCAAAATCTCTAGTCAGAAACTATAAAGTTGTGAAAATAATTGCCCCGGTATAATTTGGAAATTAACACGAAATAAAGTCGATAAGGTGGTTCATCATTCAGAAATCCCCAAAATGCGAGACATAGGAATTCTTGGTCATCACATTCTTCATTTGTCTGATCAGTTTCTCGCAGCAATTGAGGAATGTTTCAATCCCCTTAGGCGGGTTGATGATTGACATTGCAGACCCAGCATCAGCTAATAGCTTAGGAACATTTTCAATGACTTCATAGGCAAGGGAAGCTAGCTATGAGAGACTTCTCTTCCAATTCTTTTAACTTGTCCTTGTTCAACAACATATTCTTTTTTCATCTGACTCATCAATCTTTATGTCTCCTTTTAGCTGAATGGCAACATTCCTTCTAGTTTTGTCACTGCTGCTTCTATCCACTGCTCATTATTTTGAAATTTCTTTTCGCAATTTGGGTAAGGGAAATTAATTACAATTTGATTGTCTTAACCCTTTCTGCGATTCATTGGCTAAGGGAAACTTCCACTAACAGTCCATGATCTTGGGCCTTTCTTTGAAGCGAACAACATTGCCCCCAATTGTCTTTAACTTGATGGAACATTTCAGCGAAGTTTTATGCCTCATATGATCTGTAATGTGGCGAGAGATGCAGGTGTTAGCGATCCTCTCAGGATACTCAAATTATTTTTTTGCGCTAACATAGGATTGCAATTAATACACCACCTAATACCCATGAGGGGTACATTAGGATACCTCCTGCAATGATATGTGATCTGCGATCTATGCTGCCAAGGGACACAGCATTTAACTTGTTCTTCATTTAAACTTGCACAAAGTTGCGCCCATTCATTTACTCTTTTCACATGTGGTTCACAAGGAACAGCCTAAGACAAACACAAAAGTGCCTAAAAGTCACTTCTTTTTCCAATGGTGACCCATGTTCACCTGACTGAGTACCTGTGATGGACTTTTTGTACAAAATCCAATTTTCTCTCGGATAATCGTTTACAATGTCCTTGTAATCGATTACATACTACAATAATTCGTCCATGGGGTACAGGGAATTTAAGGCGTCTCCAGTCTCACGGGAAATGAACCACAAATACACCACTGGTAGACAACATAACATCTTTCCCTCTTTATGTTTGTAACAACGATTAAGGGTCCCATAAACTTCAGCCAGGATGGCACTGACTAGATTCTCACAGCGCTCTTTGTCTCCCACAAATGCATTCATAGCGGCATAATCGACGAGGTTTTTGACACTAGGAAAAAGCATGATACCATAGAGGAGAAGAGCCAATACATCTGTAAACATTTCCCAATTTTCCTCTTAAGCCAAACAATGTAGGTATTCCTATAAGTATCTTTGAGGAAGGCCCCTCACTTTGCTTTTGATTGTGAACTCGCTTTCCAACTTCATTGGGTGTACTTTCCTTATCCTCGCTAACTGCAAGATAAGTATATACTGCTCAAGGTAGCTGTATGGAGTCTTTTCCATATTTAAGACTTGCTCGAATTCTTCCACTGGTGACACTAGTTGGAAATCTTGGAAAGTGAAGCACCTTAGTGGTGGATCATAGTACTGGGCTAAAGTAGTAATTGCTGATGTTTGGACCTCCACCTCTAACAGACTCAACAAATTCTTATACCCCACCAATATTATCCTCCTTTACTCGACGTGCATCTTTTCGTCAAAATGTATGAACTCGAATACCTCTTGACTCAAAATTCCATGTTAATTCCCCTTTTTAGCTTAAGGCCTTAATCACAACTTTATAATTTTTGACTAGAATCCACAAAACGTGACAAGACTATATAAAAAAAACAATGAGCGAAGAAAAAGGAAAAAGCAAAAGAAAGAAAGAAAAAAAAAAGATAAAAATATATGATGATATGTACAAGGTGCGTGATTTTTATTAAGCGAACATGAGGGTTATAAGAATACACATTTCTCCCTTTTGTGCCTTATCAAAGGTTGGATGACTGAAGTTCTAAGGCCAAATATATGCACTCACAAGGATAGCTTCCTAATGCTTAAATCAGGCCACTAGAGCTATGGCTCTTTTCACTGTTTCTCCACAACAGTCACAGTAATCAACTAGGTGTGGAGACACAAATGAAAAGAACAGACTCTGGCTGGGGTTCTCACGATAGCCAAACAGGAAGTACATCCCAGAGTGACACCGCTACACAACCCCTCTATTTCTAAGTTGCGCTCAGACCCGGGTATAGGGCCTCACTCATGATATGCATATGATGTGTGTGTGTGAAGGGAGAATCCAATTGTACACCCCAAACCCTCACCTGCAAAACAACCAGAAAATTCCCAGGCAGATATAACATGTTTTCTACCCTAGGGTTCAATATAATCAAAACAAACACAGATACAATTATGACAAATATCAAACAAAGATAAAGAAAAAGGGGAAGAAAAACACAAAGAAAAACCACATTAAATTCGCACATCTAATTAAATGGCCTGACTCTCTGGCAATCCCCAGTGGAGTCGCCATCCGTCGCGATCCCGGTTGCGACTGTCGCAACCGGAATCGCGACGGGACGACGATCCAATAAAAAGGATAGATTAAAATATTGAAAAGAGATTTTGGAGTCGCCACCATAGTTTATTCTGGAAAACTACGGAAAAACCATAAAATGATAAGGCATAGTCAAATTGAACCAGATTCTTGGTTCGGGAGTCGGTTACGTGTAGGGAAGGTATTAGCACCCTACAACGCCTGCCCTAAGGCAGTACCTTTAACTAAATGTGCGAATGTGGATGTGGTTTTCAAAGTGTTTAACTTTCCCTTGAAACAAAACTCTAAAGGAACAAACAATATTTTTTAGCTTTTTGGGCCCGACAAGGATTGACCTTGCTCCTACGTATTCTCATTCAAAATGAGAAATCAGGGTTACGTAGTTCTTTTAGAAACTGCTTGAGAAAATTGTTTGAAAAATTGTTTGAAAATTTGTTATGGATAATTTGGATTTTTGGGAGAATGAACCTGACAAGGACTGGCCTTGCTCCTACGTATCTCCACTTTTGGTGGAGAATCAAGGATCACGTAGTTCTGCAAGGCGATATTGTTTGTTGTTTGAAAAAGTAGATGTTTTTAGTTTTTGAAGATTTTTATATTTTTTTTT
>JAHCHA010012617.1:0-13819 GCA_027742795.1 Vigna hirtella
TGAAAAGAAAACACAATTAATCCATTTTTTCTAATTAAAGTGTAATTGTCAGACCTCGGAAATTTAACCCAAACCCCACCTGTTTAATCTCATTTAATGCGCCCAAAACCCTGTTCAGGTTCATTTAAAACACACCCAAAACTCTGCACACTGACGCCAGGTGTCAAGAATGGAAGATTCAAAAATCAGTAAGTGGAGGACAGGTGTCCATAGGAGAGTGCACGTCCGTTGGATGTGGGGTAGACAAAAATGATTTTCTGAACAACCCTGTTCACTCTCCTCTGCAAGCACTTCTCCTTCCCAGCTCTGACTTTCCATTTTCCTCCTCCTTCTCTTTAGAAATTCCCTTCCTCTCTCTACTGTAGCTCACTCTTCTCTGCTCCGATCACCGTTCAGGCACCGGAGAAGGATTCCCGGCGTCGTGAGCTTCATTCTGGACCGAACAGTTCCAGATTCTGAAACTGGTAAGTTTCTCTTCTTCGTCGAGCGTTCTTTTGTTACATGCAAAGCCGAATTTTGGTTGCATGAAGGGGTATAGTCTAAGTTATTCTTGATTTTATATGGTTAGATTTAGTTGAAAGAATTAAGTGATCTTTGAGGGTAGAAAGCTGTAGACGGGCGAACCCAAAATCTTACGTTTAGAACGTTCCACTCACTGATCCAGGTAAGGGAAGCTTATTTAATTTAATTGACATTTCTATGTTGTCTTACTGTATGAACGTCCGTTGTTTGAAGGAATGAATATGATGCATGTTGCTTGATATGTATGATGATGTTTGATATGTATGAATGTGAATATGAGTAATCATTTTGGAGTATGAATTATTAATGTGGAATTCTATAAAGTATGTAAATTGATATTTGATATGGATTTATAAGGTATGAACTGATATGTTGAAAACTTGAGTTGAAAATAGATGAAATTCTGAATATGAAATTCTCATTATGATAATGTACCGTTCGGTTTGTTCTAGTAAACTGTTTTAAAATGGAACTCTTTCATTTGGAGAGAATTCTAGTCGAGAACGAGCGTCCTCATGTGGAAATACTATGCTTGAGCGTTCGGCTCAGCATAGTTGTACCCTGATATCTAAAATAGAGTAATACATATATATATACACTCTTACTTTAAGATTAGTAGCGCTCGGTCTTACACCTAGCGTTCGTAATAAGTAGCGCTCGGTCTTACACCTAGCGTCCGTGCTAAGTAGTGCTCGGTCTTATACCAAGCGCTCGTACTATTGTATAATCAATCTTGATAAAATAGCGTTCGTCCAACTGTAGTAATACTTTCTTTTACCATGTTCGGTCATTTACTGGCATTGGATTTCCGTATGTGAACTATTCTAAATATGATCCTTAACATCTTGAATATTCTTCTTGCATTGGATCCGGCCTAAGGCCTCCATACTTGAATTATTTCATAAGTATTGGTTTGAACTCGAGAGAGTCAGTTCATTCAACTGATTCACATGATAAATAACGTTCGTCACTTGGAACCTGATATTACCCAAATCTGATCGTAACTCTGTCGTTCGTACTCTGATCTAGAACGAGCGTCTTTTGGTCCCGTCCACAGTATCCGTCCTTGTTCTTATTGGGGACAGAATGTTCGCTATTTTATGTCCTTGTAACTGATGATGAAATTAATAATAAAGTGGGAGATTATAAAGGATGAACAGTATATGAGATGAATAAACGATTGTGGTTTTTGAACGAGCGTTCCAGGGAGGAACGACTCATGTATTGAATATTGGGATTGGTAAAGTATGACTGTGGTTATGCTAATGCTGGCAGTTAATCCTGATGTTCCGTGAGTACTCGTCCTCACATAGAGGGGGTAGGTCATTTGTGGGAAGGGCAGGAGGTCCAAGTCCTTAGGGGTACTTTGGATAGGGCTAACCTCGGGTAGCAGCTGTTGAGTGTATCCCAGTTACTACATCACTCGGGTGCAAGAATGCCTGTAGCTACACAGATTCATACAGTCCGGACGGTCCGTCTAGTGATAGTTTTTGTATCGTTATATATATATGTTGGGCTATTCTTGTGTTGTTGAAATGTTTAATTTATATGTTGATGTGTGAATTAAATTACATAAGCTTACCCTGTGTTTTCTTGTGTTGTCTTGTTGTACGTCCATCTTGTCATTGCAATGATCATCCGTGTGGATGTGAGCAGAGGGTGAAGCATTGTTGGAAGACGTGATTGAAGAGGAGAATCTGGTGGACGTTGAAGTTAAGGCCGAACCTTAGGTCGTTCGGTAGTATTAGATGTTGTTTGTTTTGTAAACGATCGTTCGGTAATTGGTTTTGTAAAACCGTTCGATCCTGACTCTTTCTTATGTTGTTAAATTGTATTTAACTCTGTACTTAACGCCGTTCGGCTTTTGAACATTAATATTAGTGTAAGACTGCACTGTTTAACTATGAAATGTAATTAATTCTATTATATGGTGATTACTGTATTTTTGGGATGTTACATTAGTGGTATCAGAGCAGTTTTGTTCTCTTAAGGACACTGTAGGCTATGAGTGCATTATATCTTGCTGTGTACTGTATGATTCGGGGGTGACCCACTCCTTCATCTCGAAGGCGTGTGTTGAAAAATTGGGAATAACTGATAGGGAGATGCAGTTCGACTTGGTGGTGTCAACCCTAGCGGCTGGAGAGGTTAGGACGTCTACGGTCTGCGTCATATGTCCTATTGAGGTTGAGGGGCGTAGATATAAGGTCAATTTGATCTGTTTACCTCTAAAAGAGTTAGAGGTGATTTTAGGAATGGATTGGTTGGCTACCAATCGCATTCTCATAGATTGTGGTAAGAAGGAGTTAGTATTTCCTGATGAAAAAGAAGAAGAGTTATCAGTGACGCTCGGTCAATGGAAGGAAGACATCATGGAAGGTGCCAGCTGTTTCTTGATTATGACACACGAAGATCAGGAGTTCGGAAGTTTAAGGCAAGAACGATCGTTCAGTAGTAACAGTATAGAAGTAGATGCTTGGCACGACTCATTTTGCCTAAGAGCATCATGCACCATGTCTTCCATTGTTTGAAATTGGTTAATTTGACCACATTCCGTCTCTACAGCCATCCAACTTTGATGATTCTGTACATCATCTTCTGGCAATCTTTCCCCATGATCCTCCCAAATGAAATAATTAGGCTTGAAACCGTTCTTGTAAAGGTGAACCTTCACAACTCTTTCGTGCAGAATCTTTGTACAATCGCACTTTAAACATGGACATCGAAGACCCCCATCTCTACGATAACGTTCTTGTTCACAAGCTTTAGTTATAAACTCTTCAACACCTAATACAAAAGACTCTTTCAAAGCACCTCTTCCTCTATGACACCTATCGTACATCCATGCACGATTTGGTGGAGAACGATCCATGTTCTGTACATAAATCGATTACAAAACAATTAGCTAATGCTTAATATACATCTCTATATTATGACACGTACCCTATCAAATGGCTTCCTAAAGAATAACCTAAATTAATTTAGGTCCTCTTCTCTCTATCTTAAAATGTTTTTCAACATGTCCCTATCTTAATACTTGTTTTGTACATGTAAATCACTACGTACAATATTATTGTTTTATATTAATCACTATGTACAATATTGTTTTAAGGTTTCGACATAGAAGGATATTGGCCAACCTACATTACGTTGAGCTAAAACTTTCACTACAACCAAGCATAGTTAAAGAAATCAACATTTAAAGAACTAAATAACCCTCCTAATATGTTACATACAGTTGCATAAGCATACATTTGCAATTGGACGACTATTTGAAGGTTTAGGTCTTACTGCGAGCTTTGGTTGATTGTCAAAATAAGCTTGTTCTATACTGGATTGCAGGTACCGAGTGCAACTACAAAAGAAACAACATCACATATCAATTTATAATAAAGTAATAGAGGGGCAGTCAATTTCAACACGTTTGTAACCTACATAATATAATATCTTTAACAATAAATAATAAAATATCCTTCTTAAATCTCTTTAATATAATACGTATATAAAACCTACCTAATATAACGCACTTGATATAATATCATTCATAAATAATAAAATATCATATAAAAACTAATTATTCACATATATTTACCAGTAGCAATGAACTTGAGAACTGGATTTCTTGAACTGTGAATGTTGTGAAGAAGTTTTAATACACTAAAATATGAAAAATGAAAGCTCAGAACAGTATAGTAAACACCAATTCAAAATTTCAATGTGCATATTAGAATTTTAAATTAAGAACACCAAGGTAGTAATGTATATGTTTGCAAATTTAGGTCTAAAAGTTTAGTAATGCCTAAATACACGATCCTAATCAAAGTTTAAAACAAAGAATATATAAAAAAAATTAATACAGAATAAAATTCTTAAGTCTAGGTAGGCTAAAATCTGCTTAATGATTCAAAACATGTAAAATGCATGGAATGGGGTAATTGGGGGTTCAGACATCATTAAAGAAAGATAATAAAATTCTCAAAACAGTACTGGAATAAGAGAAACTTAAAATCAGTGGTAATACCAAATTTATATATTCTTTGTTTTAAACTTTGTTATTCCTAGTATATAAGAATAACCCCAACTTCAATTATATAAGAATAAGATAATATGCTTTCTTGCAGAGCATTTAACTATTCAAGAAGTCAGCCTTTCTTTATTGTGGAACCATAGTATCCAAGGGTAGAAAGTAGTCAATCATTCCAAGTTGTCATTTTTCCTGGATCCTCACGTGTATTTCTGCTGTCTTAAACTATTGTTTTTCTCATCACATGCATTGTGCTGCTTTATTTTCTAAGCAAATCGTTGTGAACCTTAGTCTTCAAGCAATTACAGTGTTCCATCACTGACTTCTGTCTTGGTAATACAAAATTTACATGGTGATAATACTTGCATGAATGTAAAGTAAAGTAAATGGGACAAATGGAGAATCCAAGTGATAATACCAATAAAGTGATGTTATCTTTGAGCTAGCCTCTAGTTATTGAAATTATGCTAGTAAGACTGGCATATATGTTGGATTTAGCTATACTTTATCACCATCGTCATTTTGTTTAAGTGATCTTTCCTAGACATGATTGAAGTTGTTTGTATTTGTTAATTGAGCCTTTTAGAGTTGTCAGAATTTTAAACCAGTAACATTCTAGTGGCATTGTAACATCCCAAAATACAGTAATTACTATAAATCAGAATTAATTACAATTAACAGTAAATCAATGCAGTCTTTATATTAATAAACAAAGTTCAAAAGCCGAACGGCTTAAGTACAGAACCACTATACAAGACACGGAATTAATACAGTTTTTGGACGAACGATTTTTACAAAAATTAAATAACCAAACGTCAAATTTAAAAGCGAACATCTAAAACTAAAAAGGAAAGACGGACGTCCTACTGCTCCGCTTTCACTTCAACTTCGACTAAGTTATCCTCCTCGATGGCATCTTCCAGAGTTGCCTCGCCTTCTGCTCACATCCACACGGATGATCATTGCAAGACAGGACGAACGTACATGGACAATTTGACAACACAAGGAAAACGGAAGGGTAAGCTTAAGTAATTTAATTTATACATCAACATATACACTAACATTTCAATTCACACAAGCACATAACTCAACATATAACATCATCCTACATATGTATATATATTCTAGACCGACCGTCCAGACTGTATGAATCTGTGTAGTTACAAGCGTCCTTGCACCCGAGTGGTGTAGTAACAGGGATACACTCAACAGCTGCCACTCGAGGTTAATCCGTTCTTACGTCGCCCATGTTAACTTATGGACTAAGGACCTCCTGCCATTCACACGCATGACTTACCCCTCTCTACGTGAGAAGAGTAATCATTGAATATCAGGATGGACAGCCTGGCTTAACTTATCCACAGTCATACTTTACCAATCCAATATTCAACATATATGAGTCGTTCCTCCCTGGAACGCTCGTCCAAAATCCATAATTGTATAATCGTTCCATATAATGTTCACCTTTTAAATCTTCATACTTTATTATCATTTTCATCATTCGTTTCAAATACCCAAAATAACGAACGTTCAACCCTCTGAAGGATGAGGACGAACGTGAACAGCGAGTCCGAGAAGTACTCGTCGCCAATCAGAATAACTCGACATATGATTATTTGACGAACGTTACTGCTACTCAATTCAGTTGAATGAAATGACTCTAGAATGATACCATCAATATTCAGAATATTCTAAGTACCAAGATGTTAAGCAGAATCCAATCGGATGAAGATACAACAAGATGAGGAATTGACTACACTGTGAACCATTAGTTTAAAGGAGTCGACTGCCAGTCAATGACCGAACGCGACAATATACTTTTACGAAGTATTTGGACGAACGCTAGTTACGTCCGTTAAGAAAATCCAAGGTAAGGACGAGCGTTCGGTATAAGACCGAACACTACATTAGAACGAACGCTGGGTAGATGACCGAGCACCAATTATGACGAACGCTTGGTACAAGACCGAGCGCTATTTAGGACGAACGCTTGGTATAAGACCGAGCGTTACTTATTTTAAGGTGTAATTTAATATTATTTGATTTAAGGTATACGCCATCTCTATGCTAAGCCGAACGCTCAAACATAGTAATTCAAATGGGGACGCTCGTTCTCGATCAGAGTTCTTTCCAAATGAAAGAATTCCATTCTAAGTCATTTTCAGGGAAACCGAACGATATAAGACCGTACGATGACGAGCGTAATTTATCATAGGGAGAATTATCATATTCAGATTTTTCAACTATCTTAACTCAACATTTCTCATAACGATTCATACTTTATAAATTCATATCCATCATTAATTCACATACTTTATAGAGTTCATCATATTAACAAATCAAACTATACAATAGTCATCCATCTTTCAATCCATACGTATCAAAATCAACATACAGTTCAACCAACAGAAATCATATTCATCCAGTACAACAGTGTTCGTTCATGCATACTCAAACAGACGATATACATATATCCATATCATGCGTTTATACAACATATAAGTATAACTTAAATTAATAAGCTTCCCTTACCCGGATCAGTGAGTGAGACGTCCTAATGCAAAGGTTTGGTTCGTCCTCCACGTTCTACCCTCAGATTCACTTAATATCTTTCACTTAATCTAAACACCAAAATCAAAATAACTCAGATATCACCCATGCATGAACCCAGAACCTGGTTTCGCATGAAACCTAATGGACGAACGGTCAGAGACGAGAACTTACCAGCTCAGATCCCAATTCTGTTCGGTCCAGAATGACGCTCACGTCTCAGGGAACGTTTCTACGGTTCTGAAACGTGAACGGAGAAGAAGGTGATGAGTTACAGTAGAGAGAAGGTGAACTGGTTCTAGAGAGAAGGTGGAGAAAAATGGAGAAATCAGTTTTGAGGAAGAAGGTGAGTGCATGCAGAGAATGGGAAGGAGTGTTTCAGAAAATTCAATTCTCTTTCCCAAGTCAAACGGACGTTCACTCACACGCGGACACCTGTCTTCCACTACTGATTTTTAGAAGGTTCCAACTTGACACATGGCAGACGGGTGGCAGAGAGTGTGAGTGGATTTTAATGGTTTGAGTAATGTCGTGGTGCGTTTTTCAATGCACGGCAGAGTGGTTTAATTGCATTAAATCTGATTGGACAGGTGTTTTGCAGAGGTAATTATCTAGGGTCTTACATTCTCCCTAACTACAAAAATTTTCGACCTCGAAAATTTGTAGTAACCCGAAAATAAGTGAGGATACAAGTCCCTCATAGCATCCTCTACTTCCCACGTTGAGTCACCAGTCTTTGCGTCCCTCACCATCTTCACCAGACGAACGTCTTTTCCTTTGTAGTATTTGGTGCGGACGTCTTCAACACGAATGGGCTTCATCTCCAGCGTTCGGTCTTGGCGTAGTGGAACGTCTTCCAACTCCAACACATGAGAAGGATTGGCTATGTACTTCCGGAGTTGAGAAACGTGGAAGACTGGATGAAGATTTGACAATTGAGGAGGTAAGGCCAGTTCGTACGCCACTGGTCCGATCTTCTTCAGGATTTGATAAGGTCCAATGAATTTGGGAGATAGCTTCTTTGGACGAACGGCTCTGCCTACTCCAGTGATCGGATTGAGTCGAAGGAATACATGGTCTCCTGCAGCGAACTCCAAAGGTCTTCTTCGTCTATCCGCATAGGACTTCTGCCTGCTTTGGGACGTCTTCAATCTCTCTTGTATCAACTTCACTTTCTCGGTCGTTTGCTGGATGAGTTTAGGTCCAATTAGCACGTTCTCTCCTTCCTGGAACCAGCAAAGTGGCGTTCGGCACTTCCTACCATAGAGAGCTTCAAACGGCGCCATACCAATGCTAGACTGGAAGCTGTTGTTGTACGTGAACTCCACTAGCGACAAGATTTCATCCCAAGCGCCTAAGTGATCTAGGACGCACGTCCTCAATAAGTCTTCCAGCGTCTGGATTGTCCTCTCAGATTGGTCGTCCGTGGGGATGATAGGCTGAACTCATCTGCAGCTTGCTTCCCAATTCGCCTTGTAAAGATTGCCAAAACCGAGATGTGAATCTCGTGTCTCGGTCAGAAATAATGCTCGAAGGTACTCCATGTAGACGAACGATCTCCTTGATATACAACTTAGCCACGTTGGTCATCGACATCTTCAAATTTACGGCCAGGAAGTGGGCGCTCTTCATTAGCCTATCCACGATCACCCAGATCGAGTCGTGATTCCTGACCGTGCGTGGTAGATGAGTCACAAAATCCATGGATATACTGTCCCACTTCCATTCGGGAATCTCCAACTGCTGAAGTAAGCCGCCTGGTCTTTGGTGTTCAGCCTTCGCACGCTGACAAGTTAAGCATGACGCTACAAAGCGAGCGACATCACTCTTCATTCGAGGCCACCAAAACGACTGCCGAAGGTCTTGATACATCTTAGTCATACCAGGGTGTATGCTAAGACGACTATGATGCCCTTCCTCCAGAATAATCCGCTTCAGCTCGCCATCATTAGGAACGCACGTCCTACCCATGTATCGTAATAGGTCGTCCGTTCCAGTATTGAACTCCCTTGCTTGATCTGAACCGAGCATGCTCAAAATCTTCACCAAGTCCTCGTCCTCGCGTTGCTTCATCCTGATACGTTCAAAGACGTTGCTGGATATTCTAAGGTTACAGCATTTGATGCTGTTCGGCTCCAATTCAAACTGCAACCTTAGATCTCTGAAGCTCTCCACTAAACTCAGCTCTTTCACCATCATAACCGAGACATGCACTGCCTTCCTGCTCAGAGCGTCCGCCACTACGTTAGCTTTCCCAAGATGATACAGCAGCTCAAAATCGTAATCTTTCAAAAATTCTAACCAACGCCTCTGCCTCATGTTCAACTCCTTCTGATCAAATAAATATTTGAGGCTCTTGTGATCACGGAAGACTTGGAACGTAGACCCGTACAAGTAATGCCTCCAAATCTTCAGTGCGAAGACGACCGCTGCCAATTCCAGGTCGTGCGTTGGGTAATTTCTCTCATGGATCTTCAGTTGACGAGACGCGTACGCTACCGCTCGCTTCTCTTGCATAAGCACACAGCCCAACCCTTGGTGAGACGCGTCGCAGTATACTTCAAAGGGCTTGGACGTGTCAGGAATGATCAACACTGGAGCGCTCGTCAACTTATGCTTCAGCTCCTGAAAACGTTCCTCACACAGATCAGTCCAGGCGAACGGTTGGTCTTTCTTGGTCAACTGAGTTAGAGGAGCTACTATCTTAGCAAATCCTTCAATAAAACGCCTATAGTAGCCCGCGAGTCCCACAAAGCTACGAACCTCAGTGACTGAACGCGGACTCTTCCAATTCAACACCGCTCGCACCTTAGCTGGATCTACCGAGATGCCTCCAGCCGACACCACATGCCCCAAAAATTGTACTTCCTTCATCCAAACTTCACACTTGGACAGCTTTGCATATAACTCCTTTTCCCTCAACACGGTCAGTACTGCCCTCAAGTGTTCTTCGTGTTCGGCTTGCGTCTTGGAGTAGATGAGAATATCATCTATGAAGACGACCACAAACTTGTCCAAATAAGGTCTGAATATCCGATTCATATAATCCATGAAGATTGTTGGTGCGTTCGTCACTCCAAATGGCATCACCACATACTCATAATGCCCATAACGAGATCTGAACGCTGTCTTCTGGATGTCGTCCTCCTTAACTCTGATTTGATGATATCCAGACCGCAAGTCAATTTTCGAGAATACAGTGGCCCCATGCAATTGATCCAACAAGTCATCTATCCTTGGCAATGGGTACTTGTTCTTGATGGTCAGCTTGTTCAATTGCCTGTAGTCTATACACAACCGAGAGCTGCCATCTTTCTTCTTCACTAAGAGCACAGGCGCTCCCCATGGTGATACGCTCGGCCTGATAAATTGTTTATCCATTAGCTCTTCAATCTGCTTCTTAAGTTCAACCAATTCTGCAGGCGCCATACGGTATGGTTGAACTGAGATAGGTGCTGCCGTCGTCACCAAATCAATGGTGAATTCCACTTCACGAGCAGGAGGTAATCCAGGTATTTCCTCCGGAAAAACGTCCGGAAACTCATCCACAACCGTTCGTTCTTTATTGCCAATACCGGACGTTCGTTCTTGTCTCAAACCTCCGAGCTCGTGGTCTTCATGCGTCATGATCAGAAAAATGCTCGCACCTTCCATTATGTCCTCCTTTAACTGACCGAGCGTTACTGATAATTCTTCTTCTTCTTCGTCCGGAAACACTAATTCCTTCTTAACACAATCTATTAGAATGCGATTGGTAGCCAACCAATCCATTCCTAAAATCACCTCCAAACCTTGAAGAGGTAGGTGATAACAGTTGAAAAACTGTTATTTTCATGATTAAAATGGACACTAAAAGCAACCTTTACACTTAGAAACTAGCTTGAAATCATGCTTTTCTTCATATTTTTAGAAATAAGAGAGCTGGACAGGTTTATGCTTGATTTCAGTGTTTTTGTGCAGGTTTTAAGGTGAATTTGGTGAAAGAAGTGAAGAAGGAGAGAGATGAAATCAGAAAAGACAATAAAAAGTGCAAAAGGAGAAGCCGAAGTCACCGCTCAGCGGCAGTTTACCGCTGAGCGGCACTCAGGAGCTTGCGGGAGATCCGCTGAGGGGCAAAATGGCCGCTGAGGGGAGCAAACAAGTCACGCACTCACCGCTGAGCGGTATTTTACCGTTGAGCGGCACTTTAATGGGCTTGGACTTAACTTTTTGTAATTTACGAATGATATATAAGCTTTAGGGTTTCCTAGGGTTAGGCATCTTTGGCAGAAACGAGGCAAACACTCTCTCTTCCACCCCTTTGAAGGAGGATCTTGGATGCTGAGGCTTCCTCTTCACCTTTTTAGGGTTTATTCTTTCATTCTTTCATTGTAATTCATCTAGGTTCACCATGAATATGGTGAACTAAACTCTGTATGTTTGTTGGGGAATCAATGTAATCTTTTGAAGCTCTCATATATGGAATCTGTTTTACATCTTTTAATTAAGACTTATGCTTTATTTCATCATTAGTTAGGGTTTTTCCTCTTTGCTTAATGCTTGCATTGTTTAACTCATTCGATGCATGATTATTGGTTTTGTCGATACGGGCGCGTACGGGGAAGTCTAGATCCGGGGAATTTCTCCCAATTTTATATTGGTTGTCGTTAAGCTCCTGCACTTATGAACTGATCATTAGGAATGCTAGGAATTGTATGAACTCGTGATTAGGGAGAAGCCTTCTTGAAAGGTACATTAGAGAGTGGCATTAACAATGATGATTTGAATGTTGAATTCCTAGAATATATGAGAGTGGATAAGATGAAATTGACCCCCAACAACATATTCATACATATATTTCATTGAAAGTGTTTATCTTTTGTTTTCTTGCCATTGATCAAAAACTTCATGCATACATATTTAATTTTCGTCTTTTGCATATAAAATTCCAAATATTTCTTCTTTAAGTCTTAGCTAATCAAGAAACCACACAACTAAACTAGGCCGTGAGTCCTTTGGGAAGAACGATACTTGGTCTTACCAAGTTTTATTACTTGAACGATTCGGTCATACTTGCCGATTGAAAAACAAGTTTGTGACATCATAATTTGGTGTTCATAAATTTGTCCATCAGTAGGCAGATGAGGTTTACTTTATACTTACGCCCTTCTACTTCTATAGGACATCTGACGCACATGGTGGACGTCCTAACCTCTCCAGCCGCTGGGGTTGACACCACCAGATCGAACTGCATCTCACTCACTTCTAAACCCAGTTTGCCAACGCACGCCTTCGAGATGAAGGAATGTGTTGCTCCCGAATCAAACAACACGCAGCAAGATGTACCATACACAAAGCATGTACTGATGATAAGTTTACCTGAGCTTGCTGCTTCAGCGCCCGTTATCGCATATACACGCCCAGCCGCTTGGGCTCGTCCACCTCTAGGCTGATTTCTTCCAGTATTCGGTGGTCTCATTACTGCTCTTCCACCCATGTTGCACTCGTTCTCCAAGTGCCCATTCCGTCCACAACGGTTGCAGTGTTTTCCTCCCACCATCTGAGGACATGACGAACGGTAGTGTGGTCCTCCACACTGGAAACAAGTAACGTTTCCGTGTTGCCCAGATTATCCGGCAGAAACTAAAGCTTGAGACCCACTTGCGCTTGCTGGTTGATTCGGACGAGCGTATGGAGTTCTTCTTTGATTAACATTGCCTCTGGAGACGATCGGTCCCCTAGCTGATTGTTGTTGCCTCTTGTGTCGTTCCGCTTCTGCCATGTTCTTTTCTAATACCTTGGCCCTCTCAACCATGGCAGGAAACGTCCGTATGCACAAACTGGAAATCAGAACCTTCAGATCCGCAGACCGTTCTCAAATTTCCTGCACTGCCACTCTTCACTCGTGGCCATCGTGTTGAATCTGACGAGATGTTTGAACTTATTGGTGTATTCTGAAACGGACATACCACCTTGAACTAGCTGTAGAAATTCCACTTCCTTGGCAAAGCGGACGCTGTCAGGGAAATCTTCTTCATAAAATCTGCTCCTGAATACTTCCCATGTGATCGGATTTTGGGCGTCCGTTAAAATTGCCCTCATGCTCGCCCACCAGTGGCTTGCTTCCCCAGTAAGAAGATATTCGGTGAACGCCAACCTGTTCTCATCCGGGCATCTCTTGGCGTTGAATATTCTCTCCATATCTCGCAGCCACTGATCTGCCTCATCAGGGAGGCACTTCCCACTGAACTTGGTCGGGTGGTGTTGAAGGAAACTTTCCAAGCTCCACTCAGCAGCAGGTTGGGTAGCGTTGGAAGAGGAAGCTCCAGGCGTACCTCTGGTGGTAGCAATGATCTCCATCAACTGCCTTTGAGTAGCCTCAGAATTTGCACGTGCGGCCTCTAGACTCTGTAGAGCAGCAGCGTTCTGCTCCATTAGGATAGTATTCTATCGTTGTAGCCTCTCAATCACTGTTTCCAACAACCTAGCGTTGTTGGGCGCATCAGGTTCATTGGGCTGAGGTGGAGGAGGGAGTCTAGGCGCCATTAGTTCTCTGGACCAGAGAAAAAGAGCGTTAGTAATGTTCAAGAGTTAGAAACAATAACTCATTAAACATACAATAAGCACACAGCAAAAACACAGTGTACTCATAACCTATAGTGTCCTTAAAAGAACAAAACTGCTCTGATACCACTAATGTAACATCCCAAAATACAGTAATTACTATAAATCAGAATTAATTAC
>JAHCHA010012618.1:0-10706 GCA_027742795.1 Vigna hirtella
AGGATGGAGGTGGCCGGAATCTTCCCCGGTCCGATTCCGCAGAAACACACATAAAATACTTTAATTGGTAAAAGATATTTTGGTATCAAAAATATATCTTAACTGACAATATCTTACCGGTCAGTGTAGAGATCTCTTACCAAATTATACTGTATAGCTTAATTGAAAGCAATTAATCAATTTCAATAAAAAATAGTTTTTGGTATAAAAGTTATAGTCTGTAATATATGTTTTTCTAATAAAAAATATACTATAATATATAAAATTTAAAGAAATAAAAAACTGTGAGGAAAGATCATTATATATCTGAACTCAATTTATGATATGGACGTTCTTTTTTGCTGTATTTTGGCGCCCATCTCCTTTTTCAATTAATGTGAAATGAAGTACGGGTATATGCTGTAGCTATTAATCATCACGAGATTATGGAGATTTTGTCATATTATATAACTTGTCCTTTGTTTCTTTGCCTATTTTCTGCAGTTCTGCAAGCTCATCGATTGTCTGAAGGCACGCACTATTCATAAAGCTTAGTTTTACTTTTTCTTAGAAAATTCACTGACAATATATATAATTTGGAAAAAATATTCTTGATATAAAAGTAAATATATTTTGTTAAATTGTGAAATTTTATTTAATAACTATATATTTTGTTGAAAATATTATAATCATTTTAAAATTTTGATTGAATGATATAGAAAATACTTAAAATTATAATTTTTCAATTAATTTTTATTCATCCAAATTTTACTTTGTTAACACTACAAAAGTAGAACCTGATTTTTAATGTGACATATTTAACCAATTGTATTATTATAATTTTCATGTGCACATTTTCTATATAATAAAAAAATGAATGTAATTAAAAATATAATATATTTAATATTGCAATAAAAATTAATTACTCAAAAATGAAAAATTATAATTATATTAAAATATATAAAAGTAATTATAAAAATAAATTACATTTTATTAATTGGTATACTCATACAATATTTTCTTTTTGTGTATTTGATAATTATGTTATTTCTTCTAGATAAAAAATATTAAAAAACAATTGTTAATGAACACAAGAAGTAAAAAGAGATAAAATAAAAATATGTATAAAAGAAATAGTTACATGAACTAATTCCGTTGTTATTTATTATTGTTATTTTTAACTAGAAAAGCTTATCTTCTAAGTATGTGTGCCATATACTTTTATTTGATGCATTTGAATCCAAAATCATAACCACAATGTATGCAATTTATTTGTAACACATAAAAAGAAAAATTAATTAAAAATTTACTGTAAGGCTAGCTTCATGCATGTTCATAAATTTTTCTCTATATCTCATATAGAAAATTTTCATTTTATTTTTTTATTCTACAATCCAAAAAAATTCTCAGGAGCTTAAAATGACTTTCAAACAGTATAGTGTAAAAATTAGAAATATTTTTTGGATTGTCCTATTTGAAAGTAAAAATAACTTCTAAATTATATAATTTCAAACCAATTTTTTTAAAAAATTATATTATACAATTCCGAAGTTAAAAATATTTCTAAATTAGGTAAAATGATTTACAAATTATATAATTTAAAAATTATTTTTTGTTAATCCTCTTCCACTTTTATAAGTATTTTTTTTTTATTTCAGAACATTTTTTATGTTCAGATTACAAAATCTAAAAAAGAAAAAATAAATTGAAATTTTATTTGTGTGGAGGTAAGGAAGAAATTTAGGAAAGTGTTGGACGAAGTTTCTTTCAGCCCATTAAGATACAGTCTTGTATGTGGGTAGTACAGCAAGCCCAACTTTCTATATCATCTAATGTCTATTAAATAAATTATATATTTAAGTCTCATTTAATTAAAACTAATTTGAATTTTAAGACGAATATCAACACATCTTTCAAAAATTCACATTTTCATGATTTTGAAATAAATAATTGTTTAATTTTATTAATTAAAATCATTTTTATTCAATAAAATTATTTTTGTAATCTAACAAAGATGTAACACTGGCAAGATGTTTGTTATGATTTAAAATATTTATTTATTTTACTCAGGACCAAAAGTGGTTATACTTGTTATACAGAAGTGATTATATTTTTCATAATCTTTTCAAAGATTAATGAAATTCTTTAAAAGTGCTTAAAGAAAAATTGAATATAACTCAGAATTGGATCAATATAAAAACAAGTTATCTTCTTTGTTATCTTTTAAGTGTTGAACATTATTTGCAGATTGTCTAATCTCTACAAATTGTTAGTAAAAACAATTTTAAACTCTATTCAAATTCTCTCATTTCTAGAGTTTACATGTAATTTGGCATAGTTTCAATACTTTTTTTATTACAAATCTTTAAAACTAACATATAAATATAAAATGAATTTTCTATAACGTTATCAACTATCATTAAAAAAATAACATTTTTTTTATGCTACTTGTTTCTATGTCAACTTTAAAATTGAATAAAAAGTCCATTTTAATCATTATAAAAAATAATCTTTATCAATTTGTGGTAGCTTTAAACTAACAACTTTCATTTTCGCACTCATCTTGTTATGTATAAAATATCTTATATTCTTAACATCATTTTTCTTATATTTGATAATACCAAATTTAAAGTACACTTTTAGAAAACATTTGATTTATTGTGTTAAAATCTTCCTATTATGTTAAAATCTTCCCTGAAATTCGTTGTATATTTTATAGTCTTACAAAATCAAAAAAGAATTTGTGTCTTCTATAATGAAGCATGTGTTAGAGTGTTATTTTTAACTAATGAAACTTCTTATCTTATATTATATGCCCTTTGATGATGTTAAACATTCTAAAACTTGATATTCTAATGATTATTTCTCAACTTAACTGTTTCATTTGCCAAGCTTAAATCCATAAATTCAAATATTAATTTATCAAAATTTAATATTATTTATTATGACAAAAACATAAATGTATCTCATTAAGACTAGACAACAAAAAATGTTATATTAGGTTATTAATGTTAAACGGTTTAAGAAAGACAGTTAGTCTAACATAAGAAAATAAATCTTGTGATTATGTTCTACTTTTACTTCTCTTGACATTGCTCTTAGTTTTTTTATTAATTTTATTAATATAAGAAACTCATTAAATATATTATAGTTTTTAATTTTAAAATGATAAAACAAATGTGTAACCTCACTTATTTTAGTCTAAGTCGGAAAACATAATAGAGTTATGAAATATAAGCAACTAAATTGAGTTTTTTTTATCAAAAGATAAACAAAACTGAATAAAATAAATAAAATACCATTTTTTTATATTTCAAGTTACAATTGTAATTATGATTAAGTTAAAAATGTTTCAATTCATCAAAAACAAATAGGAAACAAATGGTTTGCCCTAAGAATTCCAAATTGTATAGAATTTAAAACAAATAGTAGGATTGAGAAGTAAGTTAACAGATAGATAAACTTGTTTGATCGTTGAAAGGAAACATGAAATAGTATATATATATAATCAATTGCTAGATCTTATTGTAACCTTGTTTAAAACTCTGAGTATTTGATCATTAAAGAATCTGGATTCCCATATCAAAGGAAAATGGTCACATTTAAAATAAAATGAAATGATGCTTCTACAAATAGAAATAAGATGAATACATATGAAATAAAAAAAAAAGAATAATGTTTCTACAAAATATGTAGATTAACCAGAACAATGTTTATTGATGGGAAGAGAAGTCGATTATAATTAACCATTAACTATCCCTTTAGCTTCATTTTGAATTCAAAGCACTCTTGATAGAATCAGCAGCCCCTTGTGCCTTTTCCTTCATTTGTTGTCCACCCTATACACCACAAAATACACTCACTTTTATCATGCATCTTAATTTCTAATCCAACAACCATACAAAACTCTATTACATTCATATATCTATATGAATATTGCTATGGATTAAATGTTATGATATGATTTGATTTGATTAAAAGTTGAGAAATAAATGATAGAAGAACCTGTTGCATAGAGTCTTGAGCAGAATGAGCAACATCACTAGCCTTGTCCATCATGTTGCTAGCCTTTTCCTATAATATTATAAAAAACTTGTCAATGTTTTTTTGAATATCGAGAACGCATGAACATCAACACACTAGAAAGAGAAGAGGTTGAAGGTAGACCTGAGCTTGGCCCTTGGCTTGTCCAGCATTGTAGCTCGCGTTTTGGGAGTCCATCTTGTGTTTTAGATTGTGAATGAAAAATCAAATGTTGTTATGAGTATTAATTTTTCTGATGCATACTTTCCAACTCTTTGTTGTTGTTTATATAGTTTCTCAATGTGTTGCATCTTTCAACAAGTGTTTATTCTCCTATTTTTTTTGCACAAATTGTGATTCACAACATTTTTCTCCTTCATTTGTGTTTCCAAAAACACATGTCAAACCAATTTTAGAAAGTATTTTTGGCACTTATTATCAATATATATATATATATATATATATATATATATAAATAAAAGTAGAAATGTTTCATTCCTTAAACATTAGTGATTTTAGAGAGAGGTAATATACCATTAATAAAATTTCTTGAATATTTAAAAATTAATAAAATTTCTTTTACTGAGAGAATAAGTATTTAATTATCTAGATATTAAGTGACTTGTTCTTCTTAAGGAGTGAGGTGCACTAGTGCAAAAACAGCGTATAACGTCATGTGTTTAACGTCCAACCACTAAATAACCAATGTTAAAAATAACCGGTAGTTTTTATAAATAAATGCAATTGTAGAACGTCAAAGACTCATTCAATTCAACGTTCTATGATGGTAATTATTTAAACCAGCGCATCATTCTCTTTGGCATCATTATTTAGAAGCCAAAGAGTCACTCTTTTTCATTTTTTTTTCTTTTTTCTTTTAAACAACAAATAATACGTTGAATTCTGTAAGGGCTTCAACGTATTATTTGTGAGCCAGAAGCCAAAAAGTAATCCTTTTTAATTCTTTTTTCTTTTAAACCACATATAATATGTCGAATTTTGTAGGAGCTTCGACGTATTATTTTTCAACCAAAAGTTTCCCCTTTTTAATTTGAGCGGGATATTGAAAATTCATTAACTTTATCTTAGCGCGCGAAACCCTCTTCTCTTCTCAAACTTTTCTCGAACGAAGTTTGACAACCATCACATGTAATCTTTCTTTCATTTGATACAAATGCATGTTAATTAACTACTTTATGTATAATTTTCGTTTTTTTAACCGATTATTTTCGTGTTCTTGTCTTCATAGGTGCATTCTGCTTTCTCTTGGAAACACTTTATTCCGACTAACCCACCTTTTGAACGTTAGCTTTCGTTTTGAAGAACTTATTTGTTGAACTTGTTTGTTGTTGTTTTTTGTTGAACTTGTTTGTTGTTGTTATTTGGTTGAACTTGTTTGTTGTTGTTGTTGTTTGATTGAACTTGTTTGTTGTTTTTTATTGTTGTTTGTTGTTGATATTATACCACACGTTCATAGTTTATGCTTTATAAAATACCAAAAACAAAAATTTGTTATTTTTCTATTTTTCAGGGTCTCGTAGAGTTATAAAAAAGGATCACAATTAATTTAAACAAAAAAATTGCTTAACGTCGAATATTAACAAAATTCAATGTCAATTTGATTAATAAACAACGACATTATACGATATTTTTGTACTACTGGTGATACAAAAGGTTAAAGATAGTAAATATATTCTTTTATGTACTTACCGGAAATTGTCATAATTAAATTAGAAGATATAGTTAACAATTTTATATGTATTTGATCACATTAACTTTTATTAAAGTTTAGAATAGTTTATGTATTAAATCATTAAGATACTATTCAAAAATCTGTCATGAATTTTTTATACAAGGTCTTTATTACAATAAATAAATAAATTAAATTTTTCAAGTGAAAAATGCTTTTTTTTTTGTTATGCAAGTAGATAATTGAATAAATACATAATATTTTTAAGAGAAAAATGGACTTTTTATGATATTATATCTAATTTTCAGAAAATATAATACATTTTATGATGGTCAAAACTATATCTATCATGAAAAGTGTAACACCCCTTATAGGATATATTAATAATAATAATAATAATCTTGAAGCATGAATCTTATGAAAGTGTTTTTTTTTTTAAACAATACATCACATAAACAAACCATACACACATCATAAGTTCATACATTACAACAAACCAAATCTTAATTGTTTCCTTAAAATAACAAAATCAAACGAACATAAATAAGAAAACATTATAAAAATCCCAACAAGTTTTATTTCCCGTCTCTCTCGAAGAGCTATTCCAATCCAGCTTTATCTGCAATACCATCTACTCCCGTACAAGTACTATCATTGTAGGTGGAACCACATCCACAACATGCAAGGGTGAGTAACCAGAAATATTATATAATATCACACTATAAACACATTACTCATAAACTGTTGCAATTCCATGACCCAATAGAAATCGACATACATGACATTGCAGACCAGCCTCTCATAAACTAATGTTGTTTCCTTGTAATTCGTCGTCATAACTTGTTCTCAATAACAGGTGACTCGAGTCGTCTTCGATCGCGATTTCAGACCTATCTCCCCGACTCCTCAAGGACTAACGAGTAAAAACATCAATACTACGCGTAACGATGCACTATACTCAACACGAGCCGAAGTCATTGGGCGAGACATTCACCTCCTCACGCAGAAGAAGGTGACACTCGAGAAGAAGGTGACACTCGAATCTCAGTCTCACGCGAGACTCGCATTTATTATAATATTGAAATGCTCATAAGAATGACGAAACTACAAGTAAATAACATAGTCTATGTACAAGACATCAACAAAATAAACGTGCTCAATCACGAATTCATACATACTCTCAATAACATGTATAAATAAACCAACAATAGACCAAGAAAATAACCAACAATTCTCAATAATTGTTTAAAATAACACCAAAGAAATTAACCAACAATTTTTGTACCCTTTTTCATATAACAACACTCCTTATTAAAATAAACAATAATTCTAAAAATGTCCACATATCTGAAAGTCAAACCAAAACATATATAGTCCATTCTATACTATATGCACACCCTATTTTACTACATACCCATATAAAACAAAAATCCACCCATCTTTTATAATTGGACCCCACCTTATATTAAAACTCTTTCCATTTTACTACCTTACGTAAACTACTTCTCACACCATCCAACTTTTCTTTTCTTTTTCTTTATAATAACATTTCTCTTATTTTAAGTGTGCAATGTGTTTTGTATATATATATATATATATATATATATATATATATACTCTGAGGTAAATTCATGTGAAACAAAAATATGTGAATGCATGAGATGTGATAAAATTACTGTGATAAATGTATTTTATTATGTTGATATGAAATTGTGCATTTGATCACGAAATGATTATTACGGGGAGAGTTACATAGAGGTGTAATGTGAGTTGAAGAATATGAGTATGGTGTGAATCTCATGGAGAGATTCTATAAAATTATGGTATTAGTGTGTATGTTGATGTTGAGGGTCCCGTAGTTGGAGGTTATCCTGATACTCTAATAATCATCCAGTCTCATGTAGAGAAGGATGAATTATATGGTGAGAGGAGCAGGAGGTCCTGGTCTATGTTCCGGTTTGGACATAGTGAGGGGACTAACCTTGTGAATGGTATGAAGTATTTTGGAAGTGTAATTGTAAGGAAAAGTAGAAGTCATCACAAGTGCATAACCTCCCGTGACCGCTCATCAACGTATCATCCGGATGAGTGTCTAGTAGGAATTGTGGTATGATGGTATATGAGAATGTCCGACATAAATTTTATATGATGTTTTTATCAAAGCATTTATGCATGTTTTACAATTGTGGTGTTGCATGTTAGCTCACCCTTACTTGTTTGTTTGTGCCGGAAAACTATATTTTTGCGATGATCGTATAACGTATTTGTTATACGGGAGCAGAGGAAGGATTGTCGCATGATCTGGTGTAGATGAAGGAAGATTTGGAAGAACAGATTAGAGGGATTCAATGAGATCTTTGCAGTCAACTATGAGCTTAAAACTTATGTATACATTTAAGTTCGAGGTTACATGGCGTTAATGTAATTGTATTATTACAATATTTTAAATTTTGAATTTTAAAGGGAAAATTTTTGGGATGTTACAGTTCCTTTTACCCTTCACACACAAACACCCATATTTAATCTTTCCAGTATTTGGTTTAGCTTTATAGCCATCTTTAATTTGTTTCTTGTTTAATGCTCTGGTGTGATATTTTGAGAAAGATAAAGTTACACCTATATGTCTTCATTTCATATTTTTGTTTCAGTTTGTCCAGAGGAATCTGGCCTCAATATTCTGTGATGCTTTAGAGAAATCTGCATTTCCATTATTTAGTAATGTTCCGTTTACTGAGTTTCCCAGTATCAGTTTCTCCTTCTTGTTAGGAATAACAGAGTTTCTCAAAGTATCGCAAAATCTAAACGTTGTTGCAGTTAAGACTCGTTCTCCTCTCCCAAATGCTTGGGAGTCATATTGATTAGGATTTGAGTTTGGAATTCAGGTATAGAATTTTTTTTTAATTTTTTTCAAAAGATATTCTTTATTATAATAAATATTTTATAACATGTAACTTATAGAATAATTAGTATTCATAATTCTTTTTTAAAGTATGTAATTATCTATATATGATGAATGTAAGACCTCGGAAATTTAACCCAAACCCCACCTGTTAAATCGCATTTAATGCGCCCTGAACCCTGTTCAGATTCATTTAAAACCCACCCAAAAATCTGACCACTGACGCCAAGTGTCACAGTAGAAGATTCGGAAGTCAGTTAGTGGAGTGCAGGTGTCAACAGGAGAGTGCACGACCGTTTGGGCGTGGGGTAAACAAAATTGATTTTCTGAAAACGCTGCCCACTCTCCTGCACGCTCCTTCTTCTTCCCCGAAACTCAGAGCTTCCATTTTCTCCTCCTTCTCTCTAGAAAACCTTTTCTTCTCTCTACTGTAACTCACTACTCCCTTCTCCGATCCCATTTCAGAAACCATAGAAGAAGTCCCGGCGTCGTGAGCTTCATTCTGAACCGAACGGCTTCAAAATCTGAATCTGGTAAGTCGCTCGTCCCTAGTTGTTGTTCGTATGAACATGCAAACCAAGCCTGGTTGCATGCATTCGCTTTGTCTGAATCAAATCTTGGTTCTGTAACTTGTTCTAGTTTGAAAGAGTTGAGTGATCTTGAGGGTAGAAGTTGTAGTTGGGCGAACCAAGAACAATACGTTAGGACGTTTTCACTCAGGAATCCAGGTAAGGGAAGCTTATTCAATTTAATTCGCATGTGTGTATGGTGCTGTATGAACGTTCGGTGTGTGGTTTGAAGTATGATCTGTATTATTTGATTTTTTGTATAAGATTATGATTATGAGTTTATGTATGAGAAGTATGAAATGTGCTATAATATGAGTATTTGAAAGTATGAAAGTTTATGCTGAGAAATGAGTTTAATGTAAATGAAACTTTGAATATGAATTTCCTATGATAATGAACGTTCGTCATTGAACGGTCCTTGACCGTTCGGTGTTGTTACCAAACTTCTTTGAAATTGAATTCTTTCATTTGGAAAGAATTCTAGTTGAGGACGAACGCCCTCTTGTATGAGTGCTACGTTTGAGCGTTCGGCCGAACGTGGATGCCCCGAGTGTTATGTGAGGAGTTGAGAAGCTTATAACTATACCTTTGGACAATTAGTCATTTCTAAATTCTATCTTCACCATCTCGTATTACCTTTAACTCCATTCCTATTATGAGTACAAATCTGCGATGGGTCTCTACCCAAAGCATTCGTTATGAGTGGCGCTCGGTCTTATACCGAACGCTCGTTCTTGTCGTTTCTTACCAAACGGGTGGAAATAGCGTTCGTCCACAATTCTGTAAATTCGTGTACCGCGTTCGGTCATTGACTGGCAGTCGGCTTCTATAACTAAATTGTTCTCGGTATGGTCATCTACTCGTCTTGAGGTGTCTTCATCTATTTGGATTCGGCTTAGAGCCTTCCTATTTAAATTATACTTTGAGTAATGATTTGATCTTCCTAGAGTCAGTTCATTCAACTGATTCGAGTAGAAAATGACGTTCGGTAAATGTGATGTGTCGGTCTTATTCGGTTCTGTGAGACCCTGAATATTTAACGCACCAAATCCCACACACTGATCACCATTAAATGCGCCGTGCCACGTCAAACAGCACTCACACCCACTCTGCATGTATCTGCCATGTGTCACTGCTGGAACCTTTGAAAAACGTTAGTGGAAGACAAGTGGCGTGTGGAGAATGGGCGTTCGTCCTGCGTGAGAAGGGAAATCACCCTCTGCATGCGCTGACGCCATCTGTCACAGTAGAAGCTTCTAAAATCTGTAGTGGGAACCAGGTGGCAGTGCAGGAGTGCATGTCCGTTTGACGTGGGGGAGAAAAATGATTTCTCTGAAAACACTTTCCATCATTCCCTGCAATCATCTTCTTCCTCACGAAACCCTTGCTCCTCTTCTTCTCCAACTTCTCTCTAAAACTCCTTCATCTTCTCTCTAAGATAACTCACCATCATCTCCTCCGATCCCATTTCAGATACCGTAGAAACATTCCCTGCACCATGAGCATCGTTCTGAACCGAACAGAACTGAGATCTGAACTGGTAAGT